>OX421451.1:8133589-8143589 GCA_949126865.1 Montipora capitata
ATTTGAGTTATTAATCAAGTCATTCTTTTAAGGATAAAGTTGGATGCAGGCTGCTCTCGATGATCACAAGATGTAAAAAAGCGTTTCTGTTAGCTGAGCTTTACCATAAAAAAAGTGTTGCAAAAGGAGTTTAACAAGCAGGTACACTGTAGCTACATAGCAAAGATATCATTGAGGTCACCCATTGCTATTAATGTGCCAACCAGAGCCTCATTGGCTATTGAAACAAAGGATACTTTTGTTCTCAAGGTTGGCACATTTAAATAACAAAAAGAATGTTACTTTGTAAATAGATATCTTCCCTATTGTAGACCAAGTACAACCTTATTTTGTCACTAGCCACGCTATAAACTGTCAGAAAGATGTGGCACTTTATAAGGCTAAAAAGCCTGAAAGACCGTTTCGCGGTTCAAACAGTGGGCAGAGTATAAACGTCATCCAAAAGGCTTCAAACAAACATAGCCAAAAACAAGTTGACATTTTCAATTATTTTTTAAGATACGTTTACGCACCTGAACAGATGCTATTATTGCACAAGGTCCTCCCTGTTCCTGAATAAGAGCGCTGGGCTCATCGGCAGAAAAGACAAATCCTGAAGTGAATAACACACATGAGTTCTGCGCCCCTCAAACTTTGTACAGTACTCAGCTGTTTAACCAATGTACCAAAACACTGATCAGCGTTTAGTTTCGTAATTTCTACCTTGAGACCACCTCTCAAATATATCCTCTTTAACGCTCTCTCCCCACAAAAGTCTCAAAACTTCATCAACATTCTCCAAATTCGAAACCTGGCAAACGTTATTCACGTCCGCCATCTTTGAATTTGCCTCGTCCCCAGGGGACGAAAATTTAACGGAGACTAGGCCGAGTTGAAACAGCGTTGCCTTAGCCAGCGGTAATGCTGACAAGCGACGCCATCTTGGTTCACCTGAGGTTCTCCTTGGTCTTCGGGAAGTTTATTTGATCCCAAGGATTTCTGTCATGGCTGCTGGAGTCGAGAACATCACATTCAAAGATTTAGAGGCCGAAGAGCTTCCCGTCACGTCGGCGGTTTTGATGGGGGGAGCCCACCATTTGGGGCAGTACTGTGACAAGGATTTTAAGAAATTTATGGGCTGTCGATTCGGATACAAAGATCCTCGAAAGTGTTTGGAGGAAGGGAAGCAAGCCACACAGTGCGCACTGGAGTTTTTCAAGAAACTAAAGAACGAATGCAATGATGTGTTTACTAAGCATTGGACTTGTCTTGATTACAATAACCAGGAATTTGCTTATTGTAGAGCGACACAAAAGCACTTTGATGCTTGTGTTTTGGAAAAACTTGGTCTGGAATGTAATCAGCCCATTCATATCGAGCTCCATGATTAACTTGATGTGTGACCTGAAAATAATACGGCTGGCGAAACTGAACTTTCATTTAAAGAGCCATTCAATGAGTTGAATATTGTACTTTTGCTGAGCGACTCGAATGTATATTTTACAAAATGAGATTTGTTAACCTTCTTGTGACTGATTCTTTCAAATCTTGTTATATTGTCATACAGTTGTATATGGCTCAGGTGTTTGGTTGGATCATTTTTTCTGCTAGATTAAAAGTTTCTTATATTTACACCATTGGCTTGGATGGTTATACTGTTCAATATAAACCATGTGACTTATATTGTGGTTCAGTGAATATATTTTGGCAAAATTTCAACAGTTCTATGCACTTGAATACCTTACTCTGCACAATTTTCACAAGCAGCAGAATGTTAAATCACAAAAAGATGAAAGATGCTTTCTTGACATTTTTGAACAGAGACTTAAACCTGACACCTTTTTCTGGCTCATTTGATGCCCCAATACTACCTTTGTTAACATCATTAAATTTAGATTCAACATAGGTTCATAGATTCGAACCTACAACCACCTGCACTGTACATAGTCAGATGCTTGACCTACTAATCCATCTGGCCTCAGTTGTTCAAAAGGTGGATAACGCTATCCACCAGATAAATCACTATCAAAAGGAAATTGAGTTATCCAGTGGATAGCTCTATCCACCCTTCGAACATTAGGGGCCAGAAGTTGTTCTATTTGCCATTTTTATTGTCTCTAACAGTTGGTAGCGCAGAGCATATTAAGGAGCCTAAGATGAACACTTATGATTTGATTTTTGCACACAATCCTTATTTCAGTTTTCTTTTGGTTGTACATGTACCACAAACTCTGGAAAAATTTTCTAGAAACAATGATATAATTCGACATTTGATGTTGTCCTTCATATGCCTTATCCTTGTCCTTGACAATCTGTGTCATATCTCTCTTTTAGTTAGGGTTCACACAGTTTCTTTCTCTTCCTCCTTGAAGAATTAGCGGTCAATCAATCTACTCTAAGACTCCACCGGACTGCCGAAAGGTTGGTCTACCCTCCCAACCGATCCGCTGGATAAACTTTCCCATGCCCTCCCCAGCACCAATCAGGCCTGCCCTTGCCCAAGCCACGTTCCGGCGATTCTTTCATAAACATTGAGGATGGCGGATGGTCTGTTATCGGCCAGCCAGAGTTTTCATTCGCAAAAAAGAGAAAGTCTAGGCATCGCCTCTGATTCTTGTGCAGTGTATCACAGAAGATGGTACATTTTGACAGTATTTTCTCTAGTAGCTGGTGTGCAAGCCGCCGCATGGAACACTTGGGGTCCAATAGCAGGTTCCGCAGAGGATGTCTTCGGCTGGAGCGATGGTACAATAGCCTTGCTAGAAAACTGGGGACCCATTGCTTACATCATATCATTTTTACTGTTCTCCTGGCTTATGGATGTCAAAGGTATCAAATCATGTTGTAAATGTTATCTTTTGTGCGAGAAATGCTAGTAACCACAGTTCTTTGAAATCAACAAAGGCGTACGTCTTCCGGTTAAGGGGTACATGTTTGCTCCAACAAAACTCTCGTATCTCATTGTTTTTTAAGTCGCTCGATAAATCACCTTACGGGGTTTTTGGGATTTTAAGGCCAAACGGAGCAGCCTGTGTTTCTTTACCTAAGGATTTAACGTGTACAGAAAGGTTACGCAATCGGAAAAACAAACACCGTTGTTTACATTGTTATTCTTCTTAACCTTGTATGTAAAAATGGAAAAATCATCTCATTCCCACGCCATTGCAGGAACGTAATACAAAGTGACATAAGAATAAAATCAATCTTTTTCCGGCATGTCTATGTCGCAAATTATGCTGTGATTTGTGCAAGTGCAAACTTCTTTTCCCGGCACTGTTACGCGAAATCACAGCTCTCCTGCGTGTTTAATCCCATTGTCATTGCTTTGGCTGCTGCCCAGTAGACTCCAACATAATCACATACGTTCGAAATCAATTTTAGTGTATTTAAGGTCTTTTAGCGAGCGTTAAAACTTGTAATAAATTATTTTTGGGGGGCTCAATTTCCACGTGTCTTAGAGACTTCAAAGAAAATCAGCAGGGGAGGGGCTAGGCAAATGGGGGACATTGCCAACTTAAGGACGTTCGCGCGAAATTTTTTCAACATTGATTTTTTTCTGAAACTTTGACCACTGTAAGATGATGAGTTAGTTATGTCAGAAATGTAAAAAAAATGGGGGGTCACCGACTTCGTTTTGGATAGATCATGCCCGGAAAAACACCCAAAATGGGACAAAATCGGGCTTTCTCGGTTAGCGAATAAGGCCAGTGTCTGTAAACCCAAATATATTGCAATTAAATCTTTGAAGTGAAATCTTCTCTGCCGAATATTGTTTAAGTGGACTTACTAAGTGAATTTAGTCAACTGGTGAGGTTCTTTAAAGATCAAGTTCGCATTTAGCGACCACAGTTTCACGTGCCTTGCAGGCGCAAGATGGCAGGATTTGATGTCCCGTGAGCAGAAATCTTGAAATTTTTTTAACTTCCCACATTGATTTTTTGTTCATTTTTGGACAACGTGGAGATAATTGTAAATAAAATCCATTTCTGGAAAGAAAAATAGGGGTCACCGAACGTCCAAGACCGTTAAATCCAGGCAAAGCTATAGCAATGGCCTTTTGCCCTATCATCTCTCATTTTATTACTTAGCGCGCGCGCTCGTGTATGACGTGGCGTGTGAATTTGCGTGCGCAGTAAGGATGCGCAGAAACAATTGGCGCGAACGTCCTTAACTTAACTTTCCTTCACAACTCTTAAAATATTCCGAGATCCACCACTGACATTTTTCTGGGGAGGAAATAAGAAGACTCTTTTGGGGGGGAAGGACATATTCATGGTCAAGTACTATCGTAGAATTATAAGGGGGTGGCACTTAACTACAGAAATACAATGGTTGCTAAGGAAGCTTTTTATTCAAAGAGCCCTACAAAAAGGTTGTATGGATGCTTATATGAAGTAAATTTTTCAATATAAATCTGACATCACTTCAATCAGAAGACGCATGCGCAACTAGTCCCAGTCCTTTGCCGTGCGGTTCAGAGAAAAACAGGTAAAAGCTCCCAGGAGATAAAAGGAAGAGGGGTTTTTTTCACCGGACGGGAACTACCCCATCACGTTTTGTAAACTGTAGCATGGAATTTCTGATTGGACAAAAAATGGAACTGATATTTTGAAAAGTGTATCAAAGGAGGGCCTTATGATGTCATTATGTTTTTGAGAAATAATTTCTTTTAGTATAAATACACAGGTGATTATACAAAATCACGCTCTCTCGTTGGCTCGCTATTTCGGATTATCAGCCGATAATCACGTCGACGGACAAAATGGCTACCAGTAGTCGTTTTGCCACTGTAAGTGAAGATGATTTCGCGTTGAAATGTTTTTTTTTTCTCTTTTTTGAAATAATCACCTGTGTGTTTATACTAAAACAATTATTCGCCTCAGGCTCAGTGATTATCGGTGAATATTCACCGATAATCACTGAGCCTGAGGCAAATAATTGTTAATTAAAATCCATGTCACAGATTTTGTGTTAGAATGTTCTCATACTGTTGCATTCAACATTTGTGAATAACATAGTTAACTCGCTGAGTCTTTAGGCATTTTCTATTTTGGTCACGTGATTTACCAAATATGGTTGTGAGTCAAACCATACAAGGGAATGTTAATTAGAATGCACTTGGAAAAAAAGGAATTCAAGAAATTACTATTTGAAGTGGTCCATAGCAAAGGTTTGGTAGTTAACAGCCACCCCGTTAAGGCTTAAATATTAAAATTTATTACCCACTCTTTGATGGGGACATACTTTATTGCTTTCCAATTTCCATACTGAATCATGGGTTTGAATCCCATTTGAGCGTCCTTCAATTTTTTCAGATGTTTATTATTTCTTAAATTGTCCAGCTAAAAAGTTCGAGGATCACTTCTCTCATTCGTCCTTTAATGACCTGCACTTCAAAAGTACATTCATTTGGTTTATCGAGTCCTTCACAGAAACAAACGAACCCAACAAATTGACTTACTCCCAACTGTGTGGCTTCATAGCTCAGCTGATACAGCGTTGCACTGGCATTGCAGATGACTTGTCATGGGTTTGAATCTTGTTGGAGCCACCTGAAATTTTCAAGTGTCTAGAAGAGACAATTGCTTAAATTGTCCCGCTATTAGTGCAAGGACCACTTCTCTCATTTTTCAAATTCCCATTCCTGTTACTTAATCCACATTTTAGTCCATAGGTCTTGCTTCAGTGTTGAACATTTTGGATCTGATAGTCATCCAATGCAATGTTTGAAATTCACATGAAACAGTGACTCAAATCATGTTGTTTACTCACACAGCTTTTAAAGGTTAACCAACCTTAAAGTGCTACTGTGCTACCACTTTTTTGTTTTTCTTCACATTTCGAAAGTTCCTGTGGCAATGAATACTCAAAATGCAAGATTTTATGCAATCATTTTGGGCAATAGAAAAACTATTTTATTTTTGCAGCAATATTTTCAATAACTTTCCTCCATTACTTGGTGTGGCTGAGACTGACAGGATAAACCCACAGAGAGCTGGGTTGAGGAGAAAGTGATGTCTTAATACTCACCAGCTTGAAAATGCAGTGTGTAAATGTGGCTTAATTAGTTAATGCAGAAAACAAATTTGACAATCTGAAAGCTAAAACTTATGCTGCATACTAATTAAGCCACATTTACAAACTTCATTTTAAAGCTAGTAAGTAAATGATGTCACTTTCTTTTCAATCCAGAATGCTGAAAGCTTATTGGTCAGAACCGCACCAAGGAACGGTAGGCCATTAATTTAAATGAAAAAAAGTGGAGTTAAAATATTAAAGCAGTCTTAAATTCCTCTTGAAATTACTCAAAAAATGTTTGTCTGTTGAGCATTAAATAAAAGTACTTTCAGAATGTGAAGAAAAATGCAAACTGATTTTTTTTCCATAGTAGCACTCAAAATTAACTATATCAATACCTTATGTGGAAGGTTATTTTGGTTTGGTGATTGACATTGGACTGGAAATTATTTTTCTAAACACTCTTTTATAATGTAATGGACAGTTAATTTGGTGAATACAATATATATCAAGCTTACCCCCCCCCCCCCCCCCCTCTTCCTTTTCAAGGAATGCTCATCTTGTGCATATCATATTTTGTGCAGGTCTTCGAATCTCTGTACTCATAACAGTTGCATTGATGTTCTTTGGGACTGGACTTCGCTGTATCACATTCAATCCAGAACCAGCTACATGGTATTAAACCTTATCATCCCAGCATAGTGTTAAAAGTGTGAACTGTTCAATGTTACATGGTGTAACATTGAGACCTGTAGGATCCCTCCTAGGCTGCTGGGCCCCGTACTGACCTGTGTGGGCAGGGATGACCACCAATGTGGCCTGGGTTCAATCCCCATACTTGGCGTCATGTGGTTTAAGTTTGTTGGTTTTCTACTCTGCACCAAGAGGTTTTTCTTCGGGTACTCCAGTTTCCCCCTCTCCTCAAAAACTAACACTTGACTTGATTTGTGTATATGGTTGATTTCAGTTTAGGGCCCCCCCAATTAGTGCTCCAGCGACAGAACAACAAGACACTTAAATAAAGTTCCTTTCCTTTGAAGTTTCCTTTATCCCCAAAAACAGGGAGCCATGTGCATTTAACTGTCTTGAGTAAAAGTTTATAGTCTCAATTTTGATGTATTTGGAATTGTTCTCGTGACCTGGGCAACCAGTATTAGGACATATAACCCATGTACAAAATAATTGCAGGCCAAAACCTTACAAATTTAATTCTACAGCTGTATACCTTTATTCAGACAAAATTTAACTCTCACTCCCCTATCCTATATCATTCCGATCACACCCTTCTTTTATTAGCAGGATCTGTTACGTAATGGGATCTATGCATGATATAGCGTAAGCATAGTAACTTAGCCATCCCAGTTGAATGCGAATGACCTTTGTTGTTATTACATGTATTACTGTTGTTGTTGTTGCTATCACTAGCATTATTGATATGGTTGTCATTAATTTTTATTCAATGGCTAGGTTGATACACATAGGTCAATTTCTTATTGACCTGGCTGCCCCTGTTGCCATGGGTGGACCTCCTCTTGTGTCGTCGACCTGGTTTCCGCCTCATCAGCGAGCAACAGCAACTGCAATCGCTTCACTGATGAGTTATGTTGGGATATCAATTTCATTTGGTGTTGGCCCTTTTATATTAAATCCGTCTGAAGTTGCTGATCCACCAAATTCAACTGAAGAGAGCCTTGTTGATATCCGTAATATATCAAACAGTTGAGTTTTGTTATGTTATAGTCTGTTGATATCAATGAAATTAATGTTATTGAAACTTTGTATGCAAGAGCATACATATTACATGTCTGGTGCTTTCTTATTCTACAACTTTGATTATTTGGCCAGTTACAACAAACAAAATCAGCGACATTAACTTAAAGGTTTTAGACAGACATTCTTTCTGATTCCATGTAATTATCAAGATTGCCAAAACTTGTGTTATTCAAATGGTTACCTGTAGGTCATTGCATGATTATTTAAAGGGAGGCTATTATAATTTATGATATCATGGAGTTGCTTTTTAAAAGATGTGCACAAAAGCTTTGCAGCCTGGGTATTTTCTTCTCCAAACCTCTAAACAACACTCCCACACTTTTTTTGTAGAAAAATGCTAAATTAAATACATGTACTAGCATTGGCTCGGTAAACAATGATGATTTTTGCCCTACCTGCATGTCAGATTTATGAGAATTTAAAAAAACATAAATTCTACAAAGTTTTGAACAATATAATTATAATTGCCATCGTTGCTTGTTTTCTCATCATTTTGAGGTGATTTTCATCTTCTTTTACTTCATAGGAATGTCTTGGCATGATGCGTTATCCAAAGCAAGACATCATATCATGTTGTACATGTATGTTGGTAAGTATTTACTACGGGTAATCATCCTCATGCTTATCACCATTTTCGTGGTTGTTGTTGTTGTTGTTGTTGTCATTCTCTTTATCGTCGTAATCATCATCATCATAATCATGATGATGGTGAGTGGTGGATGTTCTCCTTAATTAATACTGGCAAGGGTTTTTGAAGCCTTATTCTGCTCCACTCTACTCTTGCTTTGTCCCATTGACCCCTGGGAGTGACACTTAATAGATTTTACTCTGTCTAACCCTAGACTATTTTACTTGTCAGTGGAGGGGGGGGGGGGGGGAGCAGTTCGGGAGTCAATGGCTTAACCACCTCTACATCCTCTTAAATGTCCCCTTTAACTCATTGACTTCTGGGAGTTAGACTCCAGATGCAGTTTTGGTGTTCTTTACACTATAGAATTGGCTGATAATTCATTTCTTATTGTCATTTTCTGTGAGTTCTCTTCTCTCCACAGCTCTAGCATAATCCCTAATGAAAGCAGCACATTCTGAAGGTGTTTTCAAGAATTGTTTCTTCTGAAGTGTTGTAATGGTTTGCTTACCCCTACAGAGTTTGCAATGGTTGCTTTTTTGTTCCTTTGTGTCCTGGTTTACTTCCCTGCAAAGCCTCCCAAGCCACCAAGCTATTCTGCTGCCAAGAAAAAAATTGACTATATAGAAGGGGGAAAGAGACTCATGAGGTAATGGCGAGTGTGGTATTGTTAAAAGCCGACCATTTCCGTTGTTACAACAGTTTCCTATAATAAAATTCAAACACTGTACAAGTCTTCCAGATAATGTTTTAGAGGCAGAGCATCTGAAGAGGTCAAGCTGGGGTCAGTGAGTCTCTATACATTTTCCCAACTTTATCCTCTGATTTGTCAGGTGGTTTAATTCCCACCTACTAATTTGATTTATTCATCAAAAATTGATTTCTTACTGGAAGCCGTTAGTTTCCAGGGCTCTTCGTTGCTAGGATGTTCTACTTTAACCTCCCCAGCTCAAGGGAACAAGGGTGGAGGTTGATTGGCCTGAAGTTGAGTTATTTGATTTACTAAACATTCTATGTTTTACGCTGTGATTCCTAAGGCTTGCTTGAGCTTAAAGGATTACTTGACCACTGTATTTTACTTTACACTGTACATCACTAAATCCAGCAGTTTAAAAGTAAGAATAATTATTGTTTGAATCATGAAATCAAATTAATGAGAGCTATGAAAAAAAGTTAATTTTATGAACTAGATTGTGATTTATCTAGGGAAACATGCTATATTATCCATCCATCTATCCATTCATATTTGAGCCTGGTTAATTAAAGTTGGATCTTGTTTTCTTTTTCTTTTTTTTTTGGCAGAAACTGTCAGTTTTGGAATTTAAATGTTCTATATGGAGCCACAACAGGTATCATGGCTTAACCCTTTCCCTCCTAAAGAGTGACACTTATAGATTTTACTCTAACGCCAGACGATTTTACTCGTCAATGGGGAACCCCTCAGGGATGAAAGGGTTAACTGAATTTAACACCATACCAGTTTAGACTTTTGATGAATGAATAAGAAATGGATTTTGTAAGTCAAAGAACCATGAGGGCTCACACACTGCTGGAGGTTATCTGGGTTTCAGTGGCACAAACCAACTGACATGCTTGTCTCTC
>OX421451.1:8148589-8151089 GCA_949126865.1 Montipora capitata
ACAACATACAAAAACTTCAAAAACTGTTATGGTAAGACAATAAAACAGCAGTAACAAACCACTGATAGGCGACGTTCGATATATCAATATTCACACATGGCTACGATACTTATTGGTTAAATTCGAATATTTTTTGTTTAGAAATCTCCCTTTCGACTTGTGGGATAAAGAAACTGAAACTGAAGTGAGCCGTGAAATTTGACCATAAAGCCTCGTAGCGATGCCTGAATATTGATGCATCTAATTCAGTCAACTGGGCACACTGTACGCTATCCTACAAAAGGAACTTTCTTAGAATACTAACCGTAATGAGGCCAAACGACAATAGTTAGATAATTAATTAATTAGCAAGTATGTCAGTAATTATGAAAATTAATGCTAACTAAGTAATGAAGTATTAATTAATAAATAATGAATAATTAATTAAGCATTAATTAGACGTTGAACAAAAGACACTAATTAAAGGGGGTGTGTCACGGCAGTGCAGTTGATTTTGTGGAGGTTAACCAATTACTGACCCCTACTCCTATGCAACTTAACGCCGGTTAACCGAAATATTACTTTTGCACAGCACAATTCGAAGCTTGGGGACCAAAAGTGTCTTTCGAACATGCATAATTCATGCGAAAGGGACAAATGATCCTCGCACTTACCTGACTATTAATTTTAAGCAATTGTCTCTTACAGACACTTGAAAAATTCAGTCCCGTGAAAGGACTCGAGTGCTTTCACACAGATTTACTTCATAAATAAGTTAAATAACATCCCTGCCGCCTTTTGTATTAGCTGTTTTACTCAAATATTTGTTCGTTTCGCTTGATTTGGTTCCCAGTTTCCATCGCTGAATTTGGCAAAACGTCGTGACACAGGACCTTTAACGGCAAGTTATATGCGTCTTGCGGTCTTAGTCTCTGTATGTTACATATTACTTGTGCTCATGCTGGAGTCGCTAGACAAAGCCAAGCCAGTCTTAATGTGACAGATTGTTTCACGTGCCCTCACAGCGGTTATGTCCATTGAGCAAAACAGCTTGCTGTGCTTGTGTATTTTGACGGAAATTGATTAATCATTGGGACCTCATACATTCACAGTACTTTTATCCTCGACAAGTCGAACGTGGTCTCACGCCAGTTCGAAATTTATCAATTCCTTTTATTTCGACCATTTGTTCTCTCATCCAGTGATCAAAATTCGGGTATATTCGGAAAAAAATACGAGTTCTCCGGGAGACTCGTGGCATCTAGTCCTTTGAACGAGATTCAGGTGACATACGTCTTGCATACTAATCTTCATCTTTCTTCAGGATATCTTCTTCAAACATTTTACCCTGGAACCCCGTTTTTCAAGACTTGGCAAGCTATTCTAGAACATACACATCTTTTGAAGCCATATTCTGTTGTTGTTGCTTTAATTTGCATCACAAAGTTAAGGGCATGACACGAAAGTTAGAATGAGCATCGCTATGGGCCCTTTGCATGAAACTGTCACATGGTATAAAATCTGCCCTGCTGGATGGCAAGCTACGCACTGGGACATCCAAAACAAAGAAAAGTCACGCTTGGCTGGTTGAAATCGCTTTGTTTTGGAGGCTGTTGCGTTCTTTTGCCACCCAGCATGGTGGATTTTGGTATCATATGACAGTTTCATGCAAAGAGCCCATTGATGGTTTGAATCCGATGTCACGGCGGCCATGTTGGATGTCAAGAACAATAACCTGTGTCTCCGCAGGGAACTAAACTTTATTATTATGCAAAGAAATTGTGTTGTTTTGCCATCCAACATGGCCGCCGTGTCACATGGGTGCAAAAGGACCTTGAGCAATTTGCAAGCAGGCCTGGTTAAAACGGGATTCGATCCCGGCCATGACCCGCGTGCAATTGCGCTACACGTGCATTGCTCTCAAGCCAGCTGGGAGCTGGTTAATACCGAGTTCAGTATCCCGAAAAAGGTGAATAGACCTAATCGGCTAACTCAATGTTGTACCCAATTCAAATCTCCCGGGACTAAGATTCTTTGTGTATTGTATTTGCATGATAATGTAGCATTCATATTTAAATGATATGGAAATACCTGGAACAAAACGTTTTATTCCCAAAGGGTTTGAATTGGGTACAACATTGAGTTAGCCGATTAGGTCTATGAAATGATTTCAGAATATATCACATAATTGAACCACGCAATTGATGTGACATGAAAGTAACTCAAGCCTAAAAAACCCAGACTTGATCGGGATTCGAACCCATGTCCGTGCGATAGACCAATTCGGCTTACTCGATGTTAGACCTCTTTAGCTTGTACGTTTTGTTTTCCCATTTCAGACCACGTGGTGTTGCCCTAGGGAACCGTTTCTTTCAAATGTCGGTCTTATGCACGTTCATATGTACGCATATCTTCTTAAAAAAACCACAGGTAACCCAGGCGCACTGTGTGTAGGTAAATATAGACTGAGAACATATGAGGCGAAGTTTAGGTCTGAAAATTTGCTAGAAAATGGTAATAA
>OX421451.1:8156089-8158589 GCA_949126865.1 Montipora capitata
GCTGTTGTGCTCTCAAATGAGACAGGAAATCTTGAGCCAAGCGTTTGAATTGGCCTTCATTTTTCAGGAAAATCGGAAAAATCAACCGTTTAGAAGTAACTATATCTAAATCGATGTTAGCATCGAATTGCGATGGATTGTTATCCGTTCAAGACCTCAGGAAACTCGAAAAACTATAAATTTGGAATAAAAAGAAAGCAACCTCAGTTTTGTCTGCCTGGTTATCGCTCACTCGACATCGTCGTCAGTTTTCGAGATTTCGATGCTCCAATCTTATTTCATTTCCTCTGTAATTACAGCTGTCTAGAAACTAAGATTGTTCTCTCCACCTAAAGGATTCCACATCAAAGTCGGTACTCATGTTTTTTATTACGTTGTCGCCTAGACAACGTCGTGTTCTTCGTTTTCTTGCATGATTTTCATTGCATGACCTCGTAAAAACCGACAATCACTCAACACCTACAGCAAGACCTTAAAAGACTATTATCTGAGGTCGAACATACGTGCAATGTCAACTAAAGTAATCATTTAAATGCTTCTTCGTTATTTTTTTTCTGATCGCCAATTTTCAATTGGCTCTCTTTTTGTTTTTTTTTTCTGCCAGTATTAGTACACTTCCCTTTATTCAACCTTTATTCAAAAATTTATAGTCCTGAAAAGGGTTACCATCACGCAAGACGCCTAAATAAAATGAATAAAAAATTCCATAAATAATAATAATAATAATAAGCATCAATGATTTTGCAATATTAAAATTCATCATTGACTCCCCCCGGGCATTGACTAAATATTTCTCGCTAAATCATTCACCGCTTTTGTAGCTCATTCCTTAGCGCAAAAACCAACGTTTATATGTCAAGTCGTCTCATAAGCACATAAAGATATCCCCTGTTTTTTAAACCCGTTATCAATGATATGGGATTTTGATAAATTCTGTTCTCCAACGTGGCTATTATCTGTGGGCCTGGACAATAACAAACCAGATTGAGGAATCACTTTCAAGTAACAGACAACGCGGCATCTCTGGCCACTAAGCACGTTATCGTTAAAGAGTTTCCGAGCAATGGCTACTGGTAATCGTCTTGTTGACTGTGAGGAACGAGGTTGTTCTATTTGCCGCACTACACAGTTTGAACTAAAATGTCTTCCGTGTGCACATAACGTTTGCACTGAATGTCTCCACAACGTGACGGATGATTTAAGCGGGCGGACACCCTCCGTTTATTGTCCAGTGGATTCAAGTGAATTCCCTTTGAAGAGTATTAATGGTATCGATAGCTTGCCTACCAAGGGTCATCTGGTCGAGGTATCTAGCAGAACAGATGGATATTTTCTCCACTGGTCGCCAGACATGGGTTCAAACGTGCATGATGATACCTCAGACAACCCAGAGATGCATGAATTGCTGACGTATACGCAAGAATATCGCAATGACTTGGCTGACACCATAAGAAATATGGAACACGGAATTCAAGCGTCGCTGTCCCTACAAGAGGAAAGAGTTAAAGAAGAAATCCGCAGCACCTCCGAAGCGCTGGTGAAGGTCATTTCAGCTAAAGAACAAGAGCTTTATCAAGAAGTGGACAGAGTCATTGAAGCGGAGAAGAAAGGCGGACAACAGGAAGTTGCAGATTTTGCATTGCAAGCGCATCACATCATTCAGGTTGTAGAGGTGAACCACGCAAAGTTTAAGGAAGGTAGGAGAGATGAATCGTTAATGAAACAAGTGCATACAGAGCTACAAGCGGTCAAGAAACACAAGAGCGTTCTTGAGGAAAAACTCAAGCGTGTGAGCAAGATTTCTTTTGTTCCGAATGAATACTGCTTTGAAGCGCCACTCGGAAGGGTAAAATGTAATCGACCCCCTAAGGAGCAGGAAATTCCTCGCCGAAAAAGCATGGAAGATGGTCCGAGTCGTCGTTCTTCGACTCAAGGACAGCTGAAGAGAAAACCGAGTCAAGTTTTTCGCGTAATCGTCCCCCCAAGTCCTCTGTCAGAGAAGTTTCGTCCCTGGGCTTTGTCGGTCAGCGAAACTGGTCACATTGCTGTGGTTGACCGAGGTAATAATTGTATTCACATTTTCAACCCTAAAGGAGATTTTTTGCGCTACGTAGCTAAGCCGTATGGCAGCAAATCCGTAGAGTTGTATGGCGTGACTTTTGTGTCACGAAACACCTTTGCCTTGGCGGAATATTCGCCGTCGCCCGGAAGTGGGTGCCTTCTTGAGATGAGTATTTCCGGCGAACACCTGCGTATAATCGGCAATCTGAAAGGCCCTGCACATGTGACGTCGTTCCCATCCACTTCAAATGCCTGCAAAAACGTCATTGCTGTATATTACACCAACAGCTTCGATTCTCCTGATGTATTTGTTGCAAAGGATGAACAAAAAGTCTGCCTCCCCTTGGGAAGAAATGCATTGAGCCGCCCTCAGAAAGGTGTGTTTTTGAAGGAAAAACTCATCTTTTCCGATAGTAATGAAGTCAGAAATAAAGGCTGC
>OX421451.1:8163589-8166089 GCA_949126865.1 Montipora capitata
AGCCTCGGATTTTATGTCTGCGCATGACCCGAGGCTCTGGGAAACTCTTTATGGGAGAAGATGAACCGTAGGGTCCTTGGCTATTTGAACCTTAGGGCGCCTCCTCACTCCTCATGCGTGAATGCTCCATGAAAATGTCCCAAGAGATGTCGAAAACAATGCCAATGCAGATTTTTGGGTGGTAAAAGAGGTGTATAATGGGATTTGTGCAAGTAGTGAATTGACCTTTTTGTAGATACGGTGGCCATTTTGATTTCTATTGTTTCGAAAGACATAATGGGATGCTCAGGGTGCAAATTAATATGCATTTGCCCCCTGGGAATCCCATATTTGAAACAATAGAAATCAAGATGGCCCCCGTATCTGCAAAAAGGTATATTCTCGTTAAATCTGAAGGTTGTCTCGCTATAAGATCACCTCAAAGTCAAATGTACGAAATGACGCAACATGATCATGATAATCCTTGTGGGAAGCAAGTTGTTTAGCTCCTTATCGCGTTAAGGACGTTGCCTACTATTGTTATTGCGCATACGTTCTGCGCATCTCGAGATATTCGGGTTTGCTATCGGTGATGCTTACTAATACAGGATATTTTTTGAGCAGTTTAAAACTATGCAGAGAAACTGAGTAGATCTTAGTAAGTACTCTTGGTATCCAACAAGAAAATTGGGGGTAACCATGCATTCATTAGTGATAATTAAGCTTCAATCTAAGAAAGAACGTTAACGCCATACATTGCTTTGTATTTTAGAGCTTTTTACAAATATTGTTCATGAATTATCTTTGAAAAATGCGTGGTTACCCCAAATTTTGCTTTTGGATTTCAAGAGAACTTGTTAAGATCTGCATTTCCTGCATAATCATAAACCGGGGCAAGAATACCTTTGAATTAGTAGGCACCGTCCTTAATTTAAAAAACTCTTTTATTATCTTCAGAGTATACGAGGTCTGAATGAAACAGACGAACTCCAGAGAAAGAACGCAAGAATAAAGGTAAAACATGGTCGGAATGATACATTTTTACCTGGCATCGTGTTGTTAATTCTACAACTGTTTAGGCGGATAACCAACTTCGGTCAGAAAACCTCAAGGCTTCTCCCAGGATGATAGACGTGAAATCCGCCGGTCTGTTAAAAAGGAATACGCAAATTCCAGTTGAGGTTTTATTACATGTTGCAAATAAGGCTTTTAACAAGCTTGCAACCAAGACATAACAACCACCTCAGCGTGAACAGGTGTATATAATATCCGCCTTTAGTTAGTAATCGCAACTAACGTTAACCTCCTTCCTCAAGGCATTTCCTTAAAGTGCCCCTGTGACCAAAAAATCAATTCATATTTTTCTTTGGATTTCAAAACTATGTTAACAAAACACTAAGTGACCCACGTTTTAAGCCTTGATTTCAAAAAGACACCTCTTTATTTTAACTGTAATTTTCCTATTGAATGGTCCGCCATTACTAACATTATGTTCTTGAGAGAGCTGGATCGAGGAGAAAATGACGTCAAAGGCTCACCAGTTTAAGAATGCAATACGTGTGTACGCCGTAGAATTAATATGCAGCACGGGGGTTTTGGGCTTTCAGACTTTTAAACTCACGCTTTGCATATATAATAAGCTGCGTTCACACGCTAAAATTTTAAGCTAGTGAGCCTCTGACGTCACTTTTCCCTGGATCCAACCGTCTGAGGTCCAATCGGTCAGTTTTGAACGTGAGTAATGGCGGACAGTGAAATCCAAAACTTACACTCAAAGTAAACGGCCTTTGGATAAAAATCAAAGCTCAAAATTTTGCCAGTCAGATGTTGAGCAAACGCACTTTCAAAATCTGAAGGAAAAAAGGAAGTGGTTTTTTTTATCACAGGGGCACTTTAAAAAAAAAACCGCATAGAGACTCAATGGACTTGTATTTTACTCTGACCGATCCAGGCCCATCTTAAAAGTGACATCAACTATAACTGGGAGAGGATCATGCAAGATGGCGACAGAGGAAAGCCAACGCTACGAAAGAAAGAACATAACAAGACCTCCCGTTTTTTCGGGTTTGCATCTCGAGGCAACAAATTAGAATGGGTGAGTGAGAGATAGCTGACCCTTAAATAAGTTTTCAGTAATTCTGACAGGTTGTAAAAATCGCTGGTTAGTCACAACTGACGTATACAATCACATGAACTAAATTGAGGGAAAAGGATGATGCGAGACCGGGAAACTCTTCAGTGGATAAAGGCACACTTAAAAGTGCCTATGAAGTAAAAATATAACTGGTGCTTCTGTGAAGAACCTTTCAAAGTATAGAAGAAGACTGGTGTTTTCTTTTTTGAAAGATTGACATCGTCAGTCAGTGTTATAATTAATAAAAGCAAGAATCTCAGGAACTTCTTACATACTTAAGCAACCAGGCCCCGGTTACGTGGATAACGTTATCCACCGGATAACTCGCTATCCATCGGATAGCACCATTGGTTGCGCTATGACTTGTCCAGTGGATAGTGGTTTATC
>OX421451.1:8171089-8206089 GCA_949126865.1 Montipora capitata
CTAGTCGAGCCCAGGCTTCCGCAATGGCTGTGGTGTTGCTCAGCATGCACACTGCCCGTTGGACTTTGGCAAGGTCACCACCAGGGACAACTGTGGGGGGTTGGTAGTTGATGCCAACCTTAAAAAGTCAACAAATTCCTCACTCACAATAAACTTGTAGTAGATTAGATCAATGGCGATTTCTTTCGGTCCGTAGACTGAATGAAAAGATAAATTTATTGGTAAAAATGGTAAACGACTTGGGTGATGCTCCAGAGGCCTGTTTATTGAAAGTCCCGCAACTGTTCGGGTGTCCCAATTCCCTCGATTTATCTCCGTCTTGGGAAGGGAGAGGTTTTTAAGTCATCAATTTTCCCACTTTGCTTTTAGATAAACCTGGAAACTACGTAAAGATAAAGCCACGGTTGTTCAAACGATGGACAGCGCTATCCGCCGTTTGAACAAATGGGGCCAACTTTTTAAAACAAGCGTATTGCAGTTTCACGAATGTGTTTTCGGGTTCGAAGAGTCCGGGACTTTCGAGAAACGGGCCCCCGGGCACAGTTGGTAGAAGGCCGATTACCACTAACCGCAAATCCCCATTTATTTCAACGCAGCTAAGACAATAATATTCTTTGCACAAACAAAAGCCGCAAGAGGCCGTTATATAGAGAAAGCTAAGGCTGTAACAACTAGGCATCATATAAGAGCAACCATAAACAAAGTTTAAAGCCCACAATCGTCGTTGCTAATCACCGAAGGGGAGAAGAATGTTTCACGATCGCGAGATTTTCGTCAGTAAACTTTCCGGTCTCGAAAGGTTGCTTTAAAAAACCAAGACCAGCTCATACTGAAAAGGTGGTCTTTTGACATGGTATCCTCAGTTTGCCCAAAAACAATTTGAAACGTCGTCTGATTACTTGCTTCTTCTGCTTGCCTTAGGCTTAGCGCTGTTAGTTGGGGCGACTAAACTATCAATCTTTTGCCGGTAACCAAAAAAATGTTGGATAAATATCAAACGTGAAACAGTAAAAAAAAAAGAGAGATAGGTGAACGGTCTAACAAATGTTTTATCAACGGTTTACGGTCATCTCGCTACAGGAATGATTCACCACCAACCGGTTCGCAACCACAATGTCATCAAGCCCCAAGTAGTGTCAAGACTAAAGAACGACGAACACGTGGTAGCAGATTGATTGGTAGCTAGACACCTTGGTGGCGAGATGACTGGTAATTCTTTTAAAATGATGATTTAGTTAGGACTTAGTAACCATTACCAACCTTGAATCCAGTTGGGCACCAGTCCACGAACTGGATGGTCCTCTTGGTCTTGATAGTGGCGATGGCAGCATTGACGTCTTTGGGTACCACGTCACCACGGTACAGCAGACAGCATGCCATGTATTTGCCGTGACGAGGATCGCACTTCACCATTTGATTGGCAGGCTCAAAGCAAGCGTTGGTGATCTCCGCAACACTGAGCTGTTCATGGTAGGCCTTTTCAGCTGAGATGACGGGTGCATATGTAGCCAGTGGGAAGTGAATTCGAGGGTATGGCACCAAGTTGGTCTGGAAGAGACAAAACGTAGCTTGATGGTATACATTTATTCAGTACGTTGTTACTCTTTCACTGGCGAAATGTACACACTCACCTGGAATTCAGTCAAGTCCACATTCAAGGCACCATCAAATCGAAGCGATGCAGTGATAGATGACACAATCTGCCCAATGAGTCGATTCAGGTTGGTGTAAGTGGGCCTCTCAATGTCCAAATTTCTTCGGCAGATGTCGTAGATAGCTTCATTGTCCACCATGAAAGCGCAGTCAGAGTGCTCAAGGGTGGTGTGAGTGGTCAAGATAGAATTGTACGGTTCTACCACAGCAGTAGCAATCTGAGGAGCAGGGTAGATGGCGAATTCGAGCTTCGATTTCTTGCCATAGTCAACAGACAAGCGCTCCATGAGCAGTGATGTAAATCCAGAGCCAGTGCCTCCTCCAAAGGAATGGAAAATGAGAAACCCTTGTAGACCGGTACATTGATCAGCCTGTAGCAACAACAAAAAAACGTTTTTCATTTTATAGGAACCTTACCAGCTATAAAAACTTTGAAATACAGTCAACCTTCAGGGGTGTCTTTCGGAAAGTCGCTTTTGTTCGCGTTGTTTTTAAAGAAACACGAGGAAACTATATACCACTGGAAAGCTAATGAAATGCAGTATTTGAAAATGCCTTAATTTGCAAGTTTTTTAGTTCAGAAAGCTAGCGCACGCGCTCAAACCCGAAACTGACCTTGTCTGCTCCTCCGCTGAATTAATAACCCTTGCGTTAACACGGACATCCAAACAAACTGCACTATATCACTCAGGATATAATAAGCTAACAAAATGTGTGAGACTGTTTCCATATTCTAATTAACAAATTTATGTCAGATTTGGCATTTCTGTCCTGTTATTGATCATGAATTTCGTCATAACATAGTCAAAGTAGCTGTGGATCCACGAGGCGATAGACTACGTTGACAATATTATGACTACGTTGACAATATTATGGCGAAATGCATTGTCAATAACAGGGCAGACGACAGGGCATGAAAAACTGACATCAATTTGTTTTTTACAATAACAAAAAGGCAGAGTGGTCAAAAGTAAGTCAAAACATGAGAAGAACGCGAGGCGAAAATGCGAGAAACCTCAATTTTTTTCATTCTGACGCGAGCAATATCGCGTCGATATCGCATATATTATGTGTCTGTCCGCTTACTGACAATAAAAACTAGGCAATGAACGCGCAAGAATTTTGCAATCATTGTAAAATTGGTTCTCGAGAAAGTCCATTGTAAAGTTGTCCAATAGGATTTTTTCGTATGCACGCCACGGAAAACTATTTAGAATTTTGAAAAGCCTTACGGTAATTTTCCAGGATTTAAGCAAACATTCTCTGTACCAAAGTATGGCACTTCTAGTATAACGCTTTAATATTAACTATAAGCAACCCTTGATGAACAAATGTCATCGTTTGCAATCAACGGAACCAAACGGAAAGTCACTATCATCATCCAATTCCACTGTAGTGGATGAGCACTGGAATAGGACAAGCCGGTGCGGCCTCAGTCCACCTCGGGAAAAATTGTCTAATTATGACATCATGCATGCGTATGATTGAACATAAGTAAACACAAAGGCTTTTGTCTAATTGTACAAAAATGACGCACCAGCTTACGAATCCTGTCCAGGACAAGATCAATTATTTCCTTGCCAATGGTGTAGTGACCACGGGCATAATTGTTTGCAGCATCTTCTTTTCCAGTGATCAATTGCTCAGGATGAAAGAGCTGACGGTAGGTACCAGTACGCACCTCATCTGAAATGAGAACAGAGAAATGCATTGTTTGTCATAGGAATATAGTAACTGATTACAGGTGAACTAAATTTGAGATCTGTGAGGCAACAAAAGATAATTAGTCAAAATTGTAGTAAAGAGGAGTTCATTTTTTTGACACTGTTAAAAATTAAGGCAGAGATGTATTTTCTCGAAGTTTACTCTGGGATACTGTACAAATCTTCCTTCCCTTTTTAGGACTGTTGGCAATTTCCCACCCCCCTTAATCTTTCCATCTAACCCTATCCACCGTAACAGTGTTGTTGTTGTTGTTGTTGTTTTTTACGGAAGTTCATTGTAAAAGATGAATTTTTCATAATTGTTTCCCGTACAGTTCAGTTCTCGACTACTTTGATCGTTTATTTTAGTTTGATTTCCTTAATCCCACGAGTCTCCTACGGGTCAGTGGTAGAGAGACAGGGCTATCACTAAGATTTCAAGTTGCGGGGTATAGAAAAAAAGTAGGCAGGGAACCATTTTCAAGAGACACTCCCCACTCTCCCCTCCCCACCCCAAAATATACCTGCAAAATTTAGCGGTAATTACTCAAATTCAATATTTCACTAAACAGTCTCATGTACGTAAGTGAACTCTCAGGGAAGAAAGCAACTTTAAAGAGAGAATCAAGATGAACCATCTCACAATGTGACCTCGCATTCGTTGCAGTGGTTAGTTTTTTTCTTTTGCTTGTTGAAAACTGGCGAAATGCTTCAGGCGTTCTCTCTGGAACTGTGGAGGGAAAGCCTCTAGCTTTTTGCAGGTTTGAATCCGCTGTCCTTTATTTTTTTTAGCATGGTTTCTTCCTAATCATAATAATTTGAACACGAACGTGATATGTACTGTACCTCCCGAACATCCCGTACCGAAATTTTTCGCGCCGCTCTGACTTTTTGCCCGCGAACGCAGAAGTGAAATATACGTCTGCAGTGAAGAATGACACCTCTGTTTTTCCTGACCGCTCGGCGCGATGCATTTCTGCCCGATACAAATAGGAAAGGAAGGAACAAGAGTCTGAATGATCATGTATTGTGGCTACTTAAATGGGCAGATATCGGGGTCTACATTTCTTTGACTCGATTAACTTGAGGCTGCACTCGTAAAAAAAAAGGTCTCGAGTTTCTTCTGCCTCAATTCTTGACATATTGAAATTGAAAACTGAGAGTTTTCACGTGCGACTACATTGACGCTGACATACCACACAACGGAAACCTCTCAAAGGTTTTTAACTTTTTGTGGATGAATTCCAACTTACATTTATAGTAAAGCAGAGGTTTCGCGTGTTCCAGAAATTTCAAGTTTACTCATTTTCTCTCATAGATATTCCATTCTCCATGTAGACTTTCTCGATGCTATTTTTGGTTCTATTTTAGAGTAGGTGGGGATCGTGCTCATAGTAGCCGGGGGAAATCCCCGACCCGGCCCGGCCCCTAATGACAGCCCTGAGAGATGAGAGAGGACCCTTGTTCCCTTTAAAAAATTATGCTCGTGTTCCCTTGATCCCGAAATTACTTCCAAGCTTGTTCTCAGCTTTTTCATCCCTAAAATGGTTTATGTTTCCTTGTTCCCTAAGATATTTTGTCTCTGTACCCCTGTTCCCCAGTTTCCCTTGTTCCTCAAAACCCCTGGGGGGGGGGGGGGGAAGGCTCAGAATCTGAACAAGTAATTGTTAAGCCTTTGTTTCCTTCGACTCCTTTCAAGGACACTCAGTTTTCTCCCAGGTCTTTGAATGAATTTTAGGATTGGTTTCATCAAAAGGGTCCAGAACTGAGACTGCTTGCTAAACGTAAACGTAAACGATCAAATCGAAACTTCAACATCCCCCCCCCCCCCCCCCCCCCACCCGAGCAAAGCCCGGGCATTTGACTATCTTCTGTGCCCGGGGAGTGGGGAATTTGACCTTTGCCAGCGTGGTGTGGGGGAAATTGAAGCGTAAGTGTCAGGATTTATTTTTTCGGGCGCCGAAGTCGCCAACCACTATAAAACACGTACGGCGAGATGGAAGAGTTTGAAGGAAGAGATAGCATTTGTGAGCGATTGGCTTAAAAAAAAGATCTTCAAAAGTTGCCTCCGAAGGAATTTTGGCCGCGTAATTCGTCTTTGTCATACTGTAGAGTGAATGCAATATGATAAGTCTTCACACCCCCCGTTTCATTGTTAAAGCTCTGAAAGTTGTACCCTTCTCTTAGAGGTAATCAACCGACACTGGGTCCCCCCAAAAAATAAAATACAATAATAATGCAGGCGTAAACTCTCTAGGCTCTGTTGTTGATAAGTAATCACTGCCCTCGTTAAACAACCTTTGCCATGTTTCTTAGTGACATTGTCCGACTTACTTAATTCAATTTTCACGTCACTTTTAACTGTTCCAATATTAATTAAAGTTGTGTTTTTCTAGTAGCTCAAGTCTGGTAAAAACGGCATCATCATATAAAGGGTCACGAAACATGTGTTAGCATGTTTATATACAAGCTTTATTAAGACGATAGGAGCCGACGACGATTGTTCTTTAGTAGGGTATGACAGACAAATCCGACGATAGGGTAGGGCATTTGAACACCATTTTGGCCCTAGGGGGCGGGAATTTGAACGATCCAATCTTCAAATGGGGGAAAGTAAAGTAAAGTAATGTGGTGCATTTATATAGCGCCTTTATCACAAACGTCTCAAAGGCGCTTTACAAGCGGACTGGAAGCATATACAGGCGCAAATGGCAGCCGCTTCTAAGCAGTCCATGCATGCTGGTACTCATTTTACCGACCTCGGAAGGATGGAAAGCTGAGTGAACTTTAGCGGGAAAGAAGGTCGCCAAATATTCCACTCTCGGCAGAACCGGGAATGGAACCCGGGACCTTAGGGTTGGAAGGCAGAGATCTTACCACTGCGCCAACCCCTCCGCTCTTAAAGGGGGAAAGGGGGGATGTTGAAGTTTCTAGTTGATCGGCGCATAACTTCACAGCTCACTCTTCAGGCAGATTTTGCCTCGGAAGCTTTTGGCACTCGGCTGTGTGTTTTTGTTACTGAATGAAAAGTTTACATATGCATATTGGACAAACATAATAAGAAGACGAGAGAATTGAAGGGGTTTTTGGAACTTACCGATTTTAAAATTAAAGCTTCCCTGTTGAACTTGTAATGTTGGGAATGGTTCCATCAAAAGGGTTCAGAACTGAGGAGTGCTTGCTAAAGCTTAACGTTACTTTAGGCAGATTTTGCCTCGGAAGCTTTTGGCACTCGGCCGGTGTGTTTTTATTACTGAATGAAACGTTTACATAAGCTTATGCATATCGGACAAACTTAAAAAGACGAGTGAGTTGAAGGGGTTTGTGGAACTTACCGACAACTGTTGGCTCTAAGTCGACAAACACGGCTCGAGGGACATGTTTTCCAGCTCCGGTTTCACTGAAAAAAGTGTTAAATGAATCGTCCCCGCCTCCAATGGTCTTGTCACTGGGCATTTGGCCATCGGGCTGAATTCCATGCTCTAAACAGTAAAGTTCCCAACAGGCATTGCCAATCTGCACTCCGGCCTGGCCAACATGAACTGAGATGCACTCACGCTGAGAAAAAAGGCAATTACAGTGAATGAGAAAATCGTCGGCGACACACGCAGATAATCGAGTGAGACCGCCGCGCAGCCGGCAATGAAGGCTTAATTTAATTTGTTTGATTTCACAAAATCTTTTCTCAGTGGAACAAAAAGCACTAAAGAGTCGGGAATTACGGTGAAATTATTGCAAATCCTCAACTTAATTCAGACAAGATTCATAGAAAATCTTTTGCTCCGCAGGATTGGCTTCCCTATGTGAGAAAACAAATGGTTTTTCAGAGCTTAACTTGGGTCAAATTTTCCAAAAAACCAGCAGTAGAGAACAAACTTACCATTTCCAAATACTTTGTTTACTTCTTGTCTTCAAACTCCAAAGTAGCGTAGAAATTACTCTAGGTTTCTCGCAGAAGAAGCAACGACTCCTCGACTCGAAGACCAACTGAAAATGAGCTGACGAAGCGATTGCGGCGCTACCTTGTCCGTTTCACACGTCAAAAATGACATCGTTGCTAGGCGACCTCATTTGAAAAATTACCCTTGCGGGCTACGCTCTGCGGGCTACGGGTCAATAGCTCATGAGGCGAAGCCGAATGGACTATTGACCCGTGGCTCTTGAGGGCTAAGGGTCTAATTGTTTTAGTATCACCCAACTAGTCGGACAGAAAAGGCAATAATAAAGTTAGCAAATGCAAATTGAAGAAATATTTATTTGGGAATAAAACGAAAGAAACACGCAGCGTTTCTGAGCCACGGACGGAAGTGAACACTTCACATTTCGGGACAGTGGTGTCTCCCACGTTTTTACATTAAACGTCTCTAATAGTTAAAATATATTTAGTAATATGAGTGTGTTAGTGTTAATACAAATTATAAATGAGAACAGCCCACTTCCGGTTGCAGTGCGCGTCTCAAAAACGTCGCGTGCTTAAAGCTCCCTAATTGTTTTGGAGCCACGGACGGAAACAGGAGGGGAAAATTTTGCATGCCAGGCCCCAGTTGCTCAAAGGTCGGATAACTTTATCCGGTTGATGAGTCACTATCCAACAGTTTCTAATTGTACAAAGATTTAAATATTTGCCCACGTAACCGTGAAAATGCGCAATCTGAGAACATCTTAGTAATGGCGCCATCGAAATCCCTGGCCAACATTTAACTTGGAGAACAACTTAACCCACCTGGTCAAGACGCTAGATGTGTTTGTTCAACATGTCATAACTTCTTCAGAGACCGTACAGGTGAAGATCCTTCCTCTTGATCTCAAGGGGTGAGAGTCAAAGGTCCACCAAGAAACATCATTCTACATAAATTCTGTTCCGTGGTTTCCAGTACTTGTCCCTTGACCTATGACTGTCTTTTTCGTCCAGCAGGGGTCAAAACCTCAAGGCCCTACACGTATGTCCGATGCTTGTTGACCGGGTGTCTTTAGCAGTGGTGATGAATCTTTCGTTTAGCCCATTAACGTATTGCATTATGGGATGTGGGAAATAGCGAATGCAAATATCGGTTGAGAACACATCGAAAAGTAGTTGGAAAAACGATGAAAACTTTTGGTGAGGGATGAACTGACTTTCATCAGTCTTGTCAATGCAAAATTCAAATCGTTGAGTACGAGATTCCCGTCAATCCTTTGGATTTGACCAACTTACTCTCATAAACTCGAATAGCACTTGAGAATGTGGCTGTGGTAATACTTCCTGTCTCTCTAGTCAAAGAAATGTTTGTCACTAACAACAAGACCCGCACCGCAGTCGTTGTCTGTAAAATACACTTGCTTACGGCGGGGATCGAACCCGCGACCTTCGCGTTATTTCAGAACCGTCGGTGACTGTTGCCAGTACTGCTTACAAGTACGACGCTATAACCTGCTGTGCTACGAGAGCTATGGTCAGGGCCGTAATTAGGATTTCATGTGGGGGGGGGAGGGATGCTAACGAGGCCAAAGTGGACCAAACTACCGAAATGTATTTTTGATTGTCTGATCCATTTATTTGGGAAAGTAGCATACATGAGAAATAGTAGCGGGAAAGTACACGGTAGGAAAGTATCCACACTCGAGGAGGATACTTCGGATTAAATCTAAATCCGGATTTTTGAGATTCATCACTTCAGCGTTTTTTTGGGAAAGGATTTGAAAAAAGTATTTTTAACAAGCGGTTTCCCATGCAAAAATGGTACACAACAGCTACCGCCGTACGTGACAGTTCAGCCCAAATGTTTTTCTCGCGCTATTTTTACCGTACGATCGAAGACATTAATAGGTCGAAAATAATTAGGTTTCCTGCAAATTACACTAAAAGTTTCTTGACAGCAACAATATTGTTAGCACCTTTCCTACAGCGAAAAAATCATGTTTTTCGTCATTTCTTTTTATCGATCGCCAAGGTATTTTTTTACTGATGGCATTTTCATTTAAGAACTTCTCGAAAACAAACTTAACCGCTATTTTTTTCTTGTTTTTAAAATTTGCACGCAACTCTGGGTTTGTTTGTTTGCTTGCGTTGTCATGGAAAATAATTTCGGATTTTGCGTTAATCCATTGATCCGAGATCAGAAACCCGTTTTTGGTTTTTCCAAAAAAACGCACCCTTAGCTGTGCCCTCATTGAAATGTTCTGAATGGCTCGGGCCACTAGGGTGCAGTTGGTTTTAGTTTCCCAGTGAATACATTACTGCTTTTTCCATTCTTTGAATTTATTTAAATGTTAAGTTTTAAACTTCAGTTTAACCGACTGCACGCCTTAACTTGGATATCGAGTATCAAAATGCGGACCTTTGGGGCCTGTGGGAGGGGGCGAACGCACCCCGTGCACCCCCCCCCCCCCCTGGTTACGGGCCTGATGGTGCTTGCTTGTAGAGTGAATTAACGTTAACGAACCGCATCATAGCCTCGCCATGCTCCTTCAATTGTCTTTCGAACGTCCTTTCCCACTGTGCCCAAAAAAATTAATTATAAATGTTCGGCAGTATCTCAGGATGATCACAGCTCGAAATGTCCTCAGTTCAAGAACCGAACAGGGTGGATGAGCTTCACTGAGCCTAAGCATGCCGGTCACATATAGGAGATACAAAACACAGTTCAATGGTCACATCTCACAAGCCACATGTCGTCTTTTTAACGATGCAGAAACCACCCTAACCGTTTACAAATGCTAACATTAGGCCTAATCAGGCCTAAGTTTAGCTTTAATGCCGGAATTTTTAGGGTTCTTTCTGTATTGGTAAACAGTGAACTGTGACCTGCCTTTTGTACCTGCCTCCGTCACATATTTCAATTGAACGTTCCGCCAGTTTTGTGCAATGATTAGCCCGGCTAGCTCAGTCGGTAGAGCATGAGATTCTTAACCTCAGGGCCGTGGGTTCGAGCCCCGCGTTGGGCGGTACATCTTTTAATTGGCTGACTGATGATCTTGTGTCCTTCTTGTGGTGTGGAAGTCAGTAAATTTCTTGTCGTAGAATTTAAACTTGATAAACGTCCAGATAGTCACGGACGTTAGAAGACCTTAGAACGAAAGGAAAAAGGTCAAACGTGCCTACACAGTCTCCACAAGTAATCGGATCTTGGTCACTTTTGCATGGAAGTTGGAAAGCGGTTCAAAGGTTCTTTCTTTTCTTTGGTTTTCTTGTCTATTACGCAGCTTTGCTGCCGTAGACGAAACCTTTGGTTCGCGTCTTGAAATAGTGTTTATCAAGTGAAGCTGTGTGGCACAGGTGAGACATATCCCTTCCCGAAATAACAGCCTACTGCTTAAAGTAACTCGTCGGTTTTTGCGGCCTCGCTGCGAGCGACCACCCGCTCTTTGGCGAAATCATAACCTGACACAATGTTATCTCACTGAAAGGACGTTTGAAACTTTACAATAGTAAGTTGCAAAAGTTGACGATGATAACCAGGTATCATAACCAGGGCTTGGCGAAAGAAAGGTGTCGCTAATAAAATGAAGCTGTGAAATGCAAGGTTCGTTTGCTTTTCAAGGCCAGCTCATTGTGCCACCGAACTCAAACTAAATCGATTAACGTTGCTCCTGAAAGCTCCATTCTAAAGACGATGCTCTAATACGCATTATCTTTTGATGTGTCTATTGAAAAGGGAGTGACGGACTTGAATACTGCATTCCAAATTAAGGGAATTATGCACAACGACACAGATTTGAACCCATGACCGTCAGTTCACAAGCCTGTCGTTCTGTTGGAAGTAATCTTCACAAAATATTTCACCGTTCACAACTAGATCAAGCCGTCGATTACGGCAATATGAGATTGCCCCCGTGGCCTAATGGATAAGGCGTTGGCCTCCTACTGAAGAAAAGGAAAGCCAAAGATTGCGGGTTCAAGTCCAGTCGGGGGTGTTCGGACCCAAAACATCTTTCTTTTTTTCCAATAAATGGCGAAATTACGGACGCCACCAAGTGAAAATTCGCCGACGCGAGGCGCCCTTTGTTTGCCAAAGGCATCACTACTTCCCAGCATTTCTTCAATCCAGTATAACAAGTCAGGATGGCCGACGACAGCTTCGGATCGGGTGCGAACCCGATCCGAAGCTGTCGTCGGCAACCTGTCAAAGGCCATCTATGTCGCAATGCTGATCTATTTTCAAATTCGCTATTTTCACCAATTCCGTAATACAGTTTATTTTGGGGTTATTTGCCTTAAAACAATGGATATCCATTTCATTGAGGCATGCATGATACAGTCCCAAGAGTAAATAATTTGTATTGTTTTTTTTTATGTAAAGAACTCCCAAAAGGTATTGCATTATGGGTTGGGGGAAATAGTGAGTGCAAATAGGGAGCTTAATTTAGACGCACTGACGGCAACCGGAAGTGACCTGTTGCCTTCACAAAGCCACATTTACATTTCTAAGTATCTTTTCTCTATTAGAGATGATGATTAGTATAAAAATCTGGGAGACACCACTGTCCTGGCAAGCGAAATGTTCTCTTCCAGTTGTCGTTCGCGTCTTAAAAACGCGGGTGCTTGAACTCCCTAATATTGTATAGAAAACTGGGCTTCGGGAAAATGATAAAACTTTTGGTGGGCGATGAACTGTCTTGTCAATGTAGCATTTAAGAAATTGATTGTGACATTGGGGTTCATGCTTTGTTCATAGCCTTATGATAAACTACTTGAGAATGTGGCTGTGGCAAAACATTCTGCCTCTTTAGTCAAAGGAGTCTTTGACGCTGACATAAAGACCCGGACTGCAGTCGTTGTCTGTAAAATGCACTTTCTCCCGACCTTTGCATTACTTCAGCATAATTTATTAGTCGATGACTGCTGCTAGTACCGCTTATAAGTATGACACAGTAGTGGCTCAGTTGGTTGAGCATCGGGCTGTCATGCGGGAGGTCGTGAGTTCGACTCCGGCCGGACCAACACTCAAGGTCTTAAAATAACTGAGGAGAAAGTGCTGCCTTTGTAATTACATCCGCAAATGGTTAAGACTTTCAAGTCTTCTCGGATAAGGACTATAAACTGTAGGCCCCGTCTCGCAACCTTTCAATGCTCACAACCCAGTGGGACGTAAAAGAACCCACACACTATTCGTAAAGAGTAGGGCATGGAGCTCCCGGTGTTGTGGTCAGGACTCATTTCATTCATTCATGTGCTGGGTGAGATCGCTAATGGACTGATAGCGGCTGCCAGCGGCGCCTATATATGCTGATGTCCGATCTCACCAATAGATCCCTTGCTTGTAAAGCGCATTTGAATATATTAATAGAAAATGCGCTATATAAATTCATTACCATTACCATTAAGGGGTACTCGACGCACAGTTTTTATGCTAATGAGGTTGGGTTTAATATGTTAATGAGGGGTATAATATGCTAATGAGGTGAAGAGTGGATGCGAGATTTTGAGTCTTTCGGCGGCGAAGATGGCGAAAGGCTCTTGACGTTTCATTTCATATAATATATTTACTTGAGAATCTCGATGTCTTCTTGTGTGGAATTCATATAGGTGACCCAAAGAGTACATGTAAAGTATAAAAGTTTTACGTGTACCAGTTGAATCAACTAATGTTTGTATTCCATGTTCTCCATATTTCTCCATGTGTTGGGTTATTAGTTTTTTTCTTTCACGTCACGTCTTTGATGATCACCTCAACAGAAAATAAAAATCTGTTGTTGTAGTCGAAGACGGGGAAGAATAACTTCTCTCGCATAAGGAAAAGCGTTTTTTTTTTCATCACGCTCCATGCCCGCTTGCTTGGGTGACCATCGGTCAAGCTGTGCTTTAATCATCGAGATAAACTTAAAAATAGGTACGCACTGCGTACGTGGTCGGACATGGAACAATTGCACTAATGCACGTTACACGTTGAAACTTTTAGCTGAAACTCGTGTGCAACGGCGCTGCGAAACAAGTTTCAGCAGGCGTTGCACCGTGTAACATTAAGGTTGAAACTCGTTCGGGAACGTTGAAACTGGTCTCGAAATTTGCCTTAGCCGGTTTCTGCTTTGCTTACGCAGCGAATTATAACAAGACCGAGCGAGACCAGTTTCACGAAGTGATGTTACACGGTGAAACTCTTGTTTTTATCACCACTGCGATTGCTGCGACCGTTGCAGAAATAGAAAGCGGTTCTACTTTCTTGAATCTCGTCTCGCAACGGAAGTTAAAATTTTTTTCACGAAACCGATCATGTTACACGGTGCAATGCCTCCTGAAACTTGTTCCGCAGCGCCGATGCTCACAGGTTTTAGCCAAAAGTTTCAACGTGTGACAGCGGCTTAAGTAGATAGTTTTGAATTGAAATCAGGGCATAAAAAATGGGCAAGCTTGAGTGGCAAATGACAGGTTGATTACCGCTACACAACAATGTGCAATATTTAATTGAATTAACTATGGTATTGAAATAATAATGGTTTGCAATTAATTACAGCTTTAGGGAAATCAACAGTATAAGAGCAAAAAAAATGTAATCAACTGATTTCGGTGTATTTGGCAAATTGGACTAGAAAAGAAACGTCGTGCAACTGTCAAACAAGTAGAGCAGCCAAACAATTTGCTTCTTTTCTTCAGCCGTTCAGTTTTTTGTTCCACTGTTTCATTCAGTAATTTTTCCTTTCCCTTCGCAGCCCGTTCTTTTAATCTTTTAGTTCTTTGTTCGGGGATTTCGTTCAACAATTTCTCTCTTTTTTTGGCAGTCTGAAAACGATTCTTTTTTTTTTAACTGTGTCACTATTCAAATGCTCAATACTTTATTCAGCATTTTTATTTGTCTGCTTATGTTAATGATCTGTCCACTTGTGTCAAAATCATCAAGCTTTTTTTTCTTTCTTTGTTGAACTGTTTCAAAAGGTTCTGTCGGTTTCAGTATTTTTGAATTAGTGTGAGTGGCCCTGTTACCTGATTGGATGGTATTTCCAAGAGCACTTAGCTGACTTGCGTGGCTAGTAGTTTCAAAGTCCATTGTATAAACTCTAACATCGCTAATTTCAAATGGTACAACTGGTTGTAATGATAGCATGCTACAATATAATTAACTATACTTCCAATTGATGCAAGTTTTAAAAGCACTGCTGCTTCTGACTCGTCAAATCCCCCTGATTACCTCTACTATGAGAATCAAATATTTTGAATGAATCCCTGTCTACTTTCCTAATGGCTATTGTATTATTACATTCAATAGTTAGTATACAAAATGAGTATGTCATAGAAGAAAATATCAACTCCAAGAATCTCCTTAAAGAAATGTATGGCATCAAACCTCCCTCCGATAGGGTTATAGGATGTTTCATGTGAGCATTGACATTGCAGGCTAAGCTTTCACTATATTGTTGAGTTAAACGTATTGCCAAATACGGACACACTGACCGGCAGTTCAGAAAGAAGCAAAAATGTTTGCTGAGTGCACTTTGAGAGTAAACTGCAGAGATGTATCCGGGTTTCAAGTTTGGGGCTCCTTTGGACCCCTTTTTGAAAAATTTGGGGGTCCATTGCAAAATTTTGGAGGTCCAGCTAATTAATATTCAAGAATTAATATTCAATCTGTTGTCTCTTAATTGCTGCTGCAGTACCCTTCCAGATTTCTAAATTGTATATGTACTTAAAATAAAATGATCAATTTCTTTGAAACTGTTATGCCCGTTGATTCATCAATCAAAATGTATGGGCTGTCAAAGCTCCATCGACCACATCTGAAAACGCCTAGAGGAATCCCTACACTGCAGGAACTGTTAGCTCCAGTTGCTAAATGATCTAGATCTCCACAGCAATAAAAAAACAGACCTGAATCTCAGTTTTCCGCAAAAAAACAAAAGTATCATTTATTTTAACAACACTTTGAGGTGTAATTTAGGAAATACACAGTTCATCGCCGGCCCGTGCGGCCGTGACTTCTCCATGGCAAATGTTAATAATCAAGCGACTGAATACATTCAAGTTTCATGTTCAACACTTCATTTTTAACACTAACTGCGAAAAAGTTGCATAATTTGCAAAACAGACAAGTTACGTGCAAAACAAGAACCGAGAGGATGACACGTGCACGCCCGGAATTAATATCAACAGGGTTGCACAAAACGAAAATTTAACATACTTCGCCGTTGGATTCTCTTTCATTTCGCTCACCATAAGCAAACCAATGCTTGAAATTCGCTTGGAAAGCAAGCAACAAACTGAACTTCGACTGAAATGTTTAGTTATCACTGGCGGCAGATTGAAAGTGTCGCCGATTGTCTCGCCTAAAAGAACAGCTCAGATCATGTCACGCAACAAGTGGAAATTCAAAACTTAACTCCTCAAGCTGGACATAATCGTTTACAAAATGAAATCATTTGACTACAAAAATCCGAAAATAACTGCTTACCTTGAAATTTAAGGAATTCGATCATTTCTCCGTTGTGAGAAATGGGAATGTTCAATTTCCTTGCGAAATACACGCCGTTCGCATGTTTTTCGTGGCGTTTGTAATTTGCATGAACATTCGATTTTTTTTCTGCGTCCAACTGGACCCTTTGTTCCATATTCTATGCGTCCAAAAGGAAAACGAGTGCATCCCAGGACGCAAGCTGGATACATCACTGAAACAGTACAAAGAATCTCCAGTGTGCAAGATATTCGCCAAGTCAGCAGCATTCCGAATTCCTTATGATGCTGATAAACAATGGAAATTAACGAGTTCGCTACATATTGTTTTCCTCGGTTTTCACCGAAAATAATGCTTGATTGCGAGAAGAAAGCACTGATAGTTTTCGCGGCATCAATATTCACAACAACGGGGAATCGTGGGTTCGTTTCCACGTCACTGACACGTCGAATTAATTCCGTAATGTAGAAGCGATACAAATGAGTTCTATCATTTCCCTAGCCAAACGCGAGCCCGAGTCAACCACGAGCCACGAGCCAACCTCGAGTCAAGCTCAATTGTTTTCATTTTTTTTCATTTTTGAGTTTCATGTTCGTCTGTTACTACGGTTGAAGCAGCTTAGTTCTTCTACTTCTCAAAGATAAGGAGTTTCGCCAATTGTTACAAAACGTACTTACTGTAGGTGTGATAGAACCCAAAACCTTGGCTGCCACTGATAATATCTCCATTCACAGCAATGCTATGCTTCAAGGTTCTTGGACAACTTTCCCCATAAAACCCGTACACAAGGAAGAAATATGTCGCACATGATTACTCTGATAAAAGTGTGTTCTACCGAAAAACATGTCCTCCATCAATTTGGCCGTGGAGAGAATGGGTTGGGATCTAATATTTCTTGTATGGGTACCCTGTGTATGAAACAAGAATTGAAGATGCGCTCGAGTGGCACGAAATGCTATAAATATTTTTATTCCAAATCAATTTTCACAGTGTGTCGTTGAAATGGAACTTCTGCATCAGTTGGGTGTAATTAACAAAGGTCGGAATCCGTGAGGAAAATTAATGGATATCGAGGTATGCAGGAATTTTAAGTTAAGCTTAACTCTTGCAATCGGCATTGAAAAAATGATGACATATTGTACAAAACTGGTGAGTATATTTCTACAAACTTTTAAATGCGTTTCTGTGGCCACGAAACTCAAAAATGAAAAAAAATGAAAACATTTGGTCTTGACTCGAGGTTGGCTCGTGGTTGACTCGGGCTCGCGTTTGGCTAGGGAAATGATAAAACTCGATACAAATAAGTCTGTGTGAGCCACAGGCGGTTCAATTTCGAAATTTCATAACGACGGACTAAACTTTTCAATACTGGCAAATAAATCGCTTCTCAGTAAAAGAAAAGTAAGAGAGAACCCGTACCAGAATTTTCCCATGAAGCGTTTGAACCCATGAAGGCCAGTTTACAAGACTGGCGCTCCCACCAAGCTACGGTGTCTTGCTCGTAACCGTACACAAACTGCCACTGACATTAACCCTTGAGATTTGATTGACGTCCTTTCGTAAACATGAAAAACACTACGGCTGTGAGAGAACAATAGCTTTGAACCTTCAGGAAACATTTCACCGTCCACAACTACTGATCAATCGACGCCGCTAGTGTAAGACTGCCTCCGTGCCCTAATGGATAAGGCATCAACCTCCATCATTTCAAGTCAAAATCCTACGGAAAAGAGGAAAGCCGAAAGATTGAGGGCTCAAATCTTGCCGGGGGTGTTTGGACTCATTCGTTCACAAAATCTTTCACTCTTTCCCCTAAATGACTAAATTACGGACGCCACAAAGTTTAAATTCGTCGAAGCGGAGCGCCGCTTTGTCCTCCAAAGGCATCACCATTTCCCAGCATTACCTTCAAGATCAGGGATAACCAGTCAGGTTAAATTTCTTATTAAGAGGCGTTGTGGTTATCAGACGTAACATGATTGGCCATAATTTAGCGGGACCGCATTCTAAATTTACATAAGACAGTAAACTGATGGACCAATACCAAATGAGACAGATCGACACTTCCGGGTTATGGGCTTCCGGTTTTGTAAATAAAATGAAGCTGTGAAATGTGAAGTAATGAGTTCTTGGTTTAATCAACGCTAATTCTTGTTAGTTCCTTTCTCTTGCTAGTGCTTTTGGAGGGAATTTGCACAGTAGGAGATCCCATTTACTTTCCACTTTTTTAAAAAATCATTTCAGTTTTGTCTTGCATCATTAAAAGTCCCCTGACATAGATATACGTCTTAGGATAAGATATTATCAGCATCTTTTGAATATGATATTCCTTGCGTAGAACCCGAAGTGGATTAAAAAATCAAGCAAATAAACAAATAATTAACTCAAGAGGTGTACAGTCCAAGAGTTGGACTCAGTTTTATTTATTCCTATCTATTACGATTGTCCGTTTGTCTGATATCCGACCAAAATAAAGGCCATATGATGATGGTGTCGATTGAATAATTGCCACCACAATTCGCTAGGTGTCTTTTCTTATTAAAATATTGTGGTCTCAGAGGGGTATAAACGATAATAAATTGCACTTGCGATTAAAAGACACTTTTGTAAATATGTCCTGAAGTGCACTATACTTAATGCATGGAGATGCATGAAGATGTTTTCCTGAAGTGCACCATCGGCTTAATGCATGGAGATGCATGGAGATGCATTTCATGTTTTTGTCCGTATTTTTGGCCTTGACCCTGCACAGAACACACCTTTTTTCGAGAAGATAACCAATCAAATCCTTCGATTAAATTATGTGCAACTAATTTACAAACCCGTGCGAAGCGAAAACAAAAGATTGTGCAGGGTCACGGTGAATTCAACATCGATTGCGACAACATTGTTCTCGCTTTTGAAGGTTCTAAGGTTTCATAACCAGTCCCTCGATTATCTATGAGTGCACAGAAGAATCGAAGAAGAGAATAATAATAAGAAGAAAATTTATTTGTACTTTATTCTTGCCTAAGTATTAATTACAATTGGTATTAACTAAATAAATTAGAGTACTGGCTCAGTCAGCCTGGAATAACCATAAGGGCTAGCGGAGCCAGGTAGCCAGTTAATTAATTAATGGAAACTGTTGATTACAATAAATTAAATTACAAGTCGGCAAGAAGGCACATTACATTTTTGTCATTATAAAACACACAACGCTGCAACCTGGCAAAATAAATATTTATAACAAGTAAAGATGTTAAGAGCTCCTATTATATGCTTCTAAATTTTCAGTAGCTTTGTGGCCAACAAAGGCCAGGGATAAAAAATGTAAATACCAAAACCAAGAAGCAATCCCAACCTAAAATAATATATAGATTTCGCCAAGCCTAAAAGAAGAGCTCGCGGGTTATTTACTCTTACAATAAGTTAACTTGGCTTGAGCCTGCGATCCAATCCAACTTAAAAAAAACAGCTGACCTCGATCAGCTCTAAACGTGAGCCCGCGATATAGTTACTTGATACTGGTCACATTGGTATACATGGAAGAGGGGGGGGGGGGGGGGGCGTACGTACAGTCATACGGTGACCAAAACCAAATTTTCTCGCATAGATGAGTTAGCCATATTTTCTTATATACCCAAGGTGCCCTGCTTAATTGGGTCAAGTACTGAAAGTATAGCAACCAAAACTTTCACCACAAAATTCTCGATAATCATCTGGTTTGAAAGCGTTAGAGAAGAGACTCTACTCTAACATTCACTCCGTCTTTTGCACTTAAAGTAATCCCGGAGTGTATGATCAAAGGAACTTGTGTCTCGGGTGATCGCACAAACTTGAACTTCATCAGGATTTTCACCAGCGCTATCTTAATCTCCAGAAGAGCAAATCTCATTCCAATGCAGTTTCTAGGTCCGGCTCCGAAGGGAAGGTGTTGGAATGCGTGTCGGGTATCGTTTGCGGGGCCTCGGAATCTCTCGGGGTTAAACGTCTCCGGTTCCTCCCAAGCATCCGGATCATGATGCAGAGCATATATGGGAATGATAATCTCTGTTCCAGCAGGAATGTGAATGCCATTATTATCGTAATCTTCTGCACACTCGCGGTTGACAAATGCGGCTGGTGGGTTTAAGCGTAGAGCTTCTTTAATAACGCAGTCGAGGTACTCAAGGTCACGACAAACGTCGTACAAAGTCTTATTTCCTGAATCGCTTTCTATGGCTTCTTTAATTTCTGCCCTTAGTTTGTCTTGAAGATCGGGATTCACAGCTAAGTGGTAGAGTATAAAACTCAACGTGTTGCTTGACGTCTCGTATCCAGCAATCAGGAATACGAATGATTGCGCGACAATTTCATCATCGGTCAGTTTGATGATCCCTTCTTCCGTGGTCTCCTCGTGAGCTGTCATAATCAGCTGCAGCATATCTTTTCGCCCCGTGTGACCATGCTGACGGCGGCCTTTGACGACCTCTTGTGCCACTTTTTCCATGTAGCTTGCATCTATTCCTTTCAGTGCTTGCAAGAACTTTATGACTAAGTAACCAAATGGTAGACGAGTGATGTTACGAAGGATTTGAGGAGTTCGGAAAAACTTTTTGGTTTCCGTTACTATGTCACCATTTTCACCCAGCTGAATTTTGGCATCCACGCCGAAAGCAGTGGATAAAATCACTTCGAGAGTCAGCTTACTGAAGCAATCGAGCATGTCAACACTTTGATCTGCAAAGGTAAGAAATGAAAATTAAAAAAAAAAAAACATTATTAAAAAGGGACGAGATCAAATGAAATTTCTCAGATTTAAATGGCCCCGAGCGATCTCTAGACATAGACGGCGTTTACAGGAATACAGTTTCACATCGACAAAATCACGTCAAAGTTGATGCGTTTTGGGAGTATTCATATCATATTATACATGTTTATTTACCCTCGGATTTTAGAGTAGCTTGATGTAGCTAGTATACAAAAATTTGGTTTTATCAACGGAGTTGATAATGTAAATTGGCCACCGTACAGAAATTCTAAAAGCTGACGTTTCGAGCGTTAGCCCTTCGTCAGAGCGAATCCAATTCAGAGCGAATTCAGAGCTTCGTCAGAGCTTCGTCAGAGCGAATCCAGGATTCGCTCTGACGAAGGGCGAACGCTCGAAACGTCAGCTTTTAGAATCTCTGTACGGTGGCCAATTTACATTATCAACTCCGTTGATAAAACCAAATTTTTGTATACTACTTCCCCACCGACGCAGCACCACAGTTTCTTTAGAAACTACCCCTTCATTGATGTAGCTAGTATCTCCGAGCATTTACCCTCCCAACCATGATACACCACAGAGGAAAGACCACAACACCGGCAACTCCTTGCCCTACTCTTCTACGTCCCACAGGATTATGAACATTGAAGGGTTGTGAGACGGGGTCTATGGTTAATCGTCCTTACCGGAGAAGGCTAGAGAGTCTAAGCATTTGCAGAAGTCATTACAAAGGCAGCACTTTCTCCTCAGTTATTTAAAAGACCCTAAGTGTTGGTCCGGCTCACGACCTCACGACCTCACGACCTCCCTTGTGACAGCCCGATGCTCAACCAACTGAGCCCACCGATGCGCGGTAGTTGAAACCGTTTTCGCAGTATTTACGTCATGCCCAACTCATCACAGACTAAAGGGAGACACAATATCTTCCACAAAATTGTCCCACCAGACACGAATTCTTCCAATAATCAGTGGCAAAAAGTAATTGGGACGCGAACGCTATGATGGGCCTGTAAACCTCTCAGACGTCAGAAACCGTAAGCCATGATAGCTGTCAAAATTCCGCTGATGAACTTCAAAATAGAAGTTGTTGCCCCCCGTCCCCCCCAATCAATAGCGAGCTTACGCAACAGGACGGCTGGAAGACTCAGGACGGCAGAATGACGAAAACATGTCGCGTAAGATCGGGAATGTACAGTCTCGCGCGACATTTTTTCGCCATTCTGCCGTCCTGAGTCTTCCAGCCGTCCTGTTGCGTAAGCTCGCTAATGTTGAAATAGACAAGGAGGAGCTAATTGTTCAAACTAAGTAAGAAAACCAACTTCAAAGGGTGAGTGTCCCAAGACTTTTACCTCTGATTGCACTGAGGGCGAATCCAGAAACGTCGCTTGGTCGTTTTTTAAATCTCTTTGCCGGAGCGTACCAGCGCCTGCAAAGCGTTTAACACTTCAAAAAGTCTCTGTCTATGGTTATGACACGCTTCTGATGGTATAAGCGAGGGCTTCACTTCGTGCGAGATTTTGAACCGAACAATGCAAATTTTGCGCAGAAATAGTAACCGTATTCAAGTCGATGTGGTCTCGCCGTTTACACGACAAGTGAAACCGAATCGTTTTCAAAACGCTCCATCGTTTTCAAATCGACCCAGTTTCGGCAATGGTCTCGATCGGTGTCATGTAAATGAAAGGCGTAACCGCAACGATGCGGTCAACAATTAAATAGTGAATGTTCGCCGATGTAAAACCATTTCTCCAATAAGATGGAAGTTGTAGCGATCATAGGAACATTCTTTTTGGCTCGAAGATTGCGTGACAAGCTACATATGCTTTAATTAAACTGAAGGTCTTTGATCTCACTCAGTCGTGAATGCTTCTGTATTAAGATCAGTTGTGTGGGATTTTTACTCTACGACAAGCCACGACGGCGAAACAGTAGTGAGGTCAAAAAAGGGAGAGTCACCCAGTGAGGATACTCTTAAATGATCGAAAGTTTTGCAGTCCTAGCTCATTCGGCCACATTTAATATTTTGACTCTGTCAATTAAAACTCTGTGCTAATAAAAACATTGTATAGATGTTTTTTCCTATAGATACTGAGACACAAGGATTATCACTGCTTTTTTTTTTTTGATCTTTAAGAAGAATGCTACAACTCACCAGTATCGCAAATCTCTTCAAGTTTCTTTACAAGAGTGTCACATGATTTCTGGATTAGTGGCACCATCAACTTAATCTTCCCCGCGGTGAACGTCGGAGTCAACGTGTTGCGGATGCGCTTCCATTTCTTGTCCCGCAAGGCACCTACATTTTTAGCGAATGACGTATTAGGTGGTGGTTCGAATTGGAATCTATTGCGAAAGTATGGAAAATCCTTGATCATGATCTGCTTTAACAGCTCGGGGTCACCCACGACCAACGAAGGTCTCGCACCCAGACAGAGGGTATAGACTTTACCATACTTTTTGAAGTAGTCTAGATGCATTAAGTGCAGGCCACCGTATTTTCGTGCCTCCAGAAAGTTCCCAAGAAAAGGAAGAGGCTTTGGCCCGGGAACATTAAATTTCTTCAGGTCCGTGAAGCCATGCGTTCCGCACCAGTGAAGTAACAAGACGACAAGTAAGACAAGCGCCAAGATCGTTGTATAATGAACGAGGGATGCCACCGTTTCGAGAGACGTTATTTCGTGCAGCAGTTCTGCCATCCTTGCTTTTTCAGTTGCCGGTTTTCAGTAGCAACAAATAAGAACCTGAAGAAACAACGAGATCAATAGATGGTTTACAACCAATCCCTAGAGACACAGGTAACAATCATGTAATGTGCAATTGCTTGTGGTGGAAGAAAAGGAGCTAATGAGAGATCTTTTACATGGCCATGACGTAACATGAAAACCACTTATTCAAAAAACCTCAAAAGCTAATTAAACATGCAAAGCTCTATGACTCCGAAATGAGTTACCAGTTCAGTCGGATGATTGAATTGATTGGGAACAAAGTTTTTAGGGCCTTTTTTTAGGGCTCTTTTTGGTCTGCAAGTCATGCAGGTCAGGACGAGTTGCGACGATTTAGGGACAATGTTGATCTATCCGATGTTACTGTCATGGCAACAGCAACGGGCTCGTGGAAGTTCGCATGATTTCATCTCCTCAAGAAGTTCATGACCCTGGGTCATGGACTTACGTCTCTTCTTCATAACCGCAATTAAAATACCGAGACGCCGATGCAAAATCGATAAAGTTTTGCCCAGTTTTTCTGAATCGATTCTGAACATTTTTCGGTTTGTTCATCTGCTCATTTTGTCACGCAAGGGTAAATTTAACACTTTAAACTTTACGCGTGATTTAAAAAAGGTATATTTCTGATTTTCACTGAAAGTTGTAGCATTAGATTTAGATTGCTTAGATTTATTTGTCGTTTGGATTTGTAACATTGTGCAATAAGGTCGTAAGCTGGTATACGTGTATTGTGTTTTTTTAGTTGGAAGGGTCATAACAAACATGGCTTCGCCTCGGGGAACAGTTCAACACTGAGGGGTCTCGAGGGAGGCCGAGGAAATAAAACTCATTGTTTCCTGTTCCGGGTAGTCATTAAGTACTCATAATCCTTTTCCAGCGCCATTCACTTTTTAGTATTAAATGAAATTTCATAACTAACTGAATTCCAAAGCGGCGATGCGTGAACACCGTTTGATCGGCACGGCGTTGCGAGAGAAACTGTCAGACGAGACAATTTGTGAGGCCCTCCCAGGGGTTTTGGGAAACGAGAGAACATGGCTAATTTGAACTGGGGAACAGGGGAACAATGTCAAAATATTTTAGGGAACAAGGGAACAAAAATAATTGAAAACAATTTTAGGGATCAAAAAGTTGGGAACAAGTTTGAAAGTAATTTGGGGAACAAGGGAACACAAGCAAATATTTAAAGGGAACAAGGGAACAAGGACCCCCCCTCCCTAGGCCTGGGAGGGCCTCATTTGTACCACCAAAAATCCATTGTTTTGTAGCGTTGCCCGCATATGCTCCTTATACTTTTCACAATCGATTTCACAACTCTAATTAGCTACAAGTGCGCAGCTTGTTCTTGTACGTCGGCTTTCATTTCGTCATGCCTACTTACATAAAACTTATAAACAGTAAAACTTGCTTGACCACATGCCCGCAAAACAATAATCTGCATCAATAAAACACACACACACACAAATATTCTTTTGACTATGTACGTTATTTAAAACCTTTTCAAGGCTTCTCAATGAAATGACATTGATTTTAGGTTTTGACTGTCAACTTCATTCAAGTGGCAAGAATGCTTTTACTTCAAATAGATTATTTGCAACCTCTCTGGAGACACATATAACAATACTGCAATGTACAATTGTTGGTGGACGAACAAAAAAAGCTAATATAAAGAGATCTTTTGTTTTCGTTCTCCAGAATGGCGGCGATGACGTAATATGAAAACCAGCTATTAAAATTCATAGTAACTTGACAATTGCAAAAGCACTCGAGGCAAAAATACGCACGTACCTTTTTCTTGACGCAAAGTGGCACTTTTTAAAGTGAATACTGACCTGATCACGTTCGAGTCGAAAGGTTATGTTGTTTCCCTTTGGGAATTGGGAATTAGTGGGTGCTTAACAATCAGCACAGTCACGCGCATAACAGCTCTCATTTCACTATGAAAACGGCCTCGACGCAAGTACAAGCAGAAGGATGAAAATTTTTCCCTTTCTGTGATTGCGCTTTGCTTGCGTTCGGCTCATGTTGTGTACAGTCCCTTAGTCGTATACAGCTGACAGTACCTTATGAGTTAGTCGAACCGCCCGCTTCGGTCACGCAAGCGAGCCGAGGATTGTGCAAGGTGTTGGAAGTGAGAGGTCTGTGAGCAGCGCGATTCGAGCGAGAGTACAGTTGTAATGAAGGAAACCTTACTTGGAAAAGATTAAACCGTGAAGTTTCGGAACCTAGCGGACTCGTTGGTCTCATTTCCGATAGGTCATTGTAATTGTTGCTGCTGATGGAAACCATTTACAACTGATTTTGTAATTCTAGAACCTCCAGTGTCACAATAAACTACATTCAGAGAAAACACGCAGCGGACACCGGTCACTTTTTCTGAATGTAAAGTATAGGCATTTCATATCATACTCTGTATTATACTCGGCGAACTGCCGTCACTTCAAACTGTTTAAATCTACAGCAGCTGTTATAAATACGACTGCACAAAAATAGTTACGTGATCCACCGTAGCAGTTTATATTTTGTACTGCAATACAGGTCAAAAAAATGCTTCAACTGAGGTAGTTTGAAACTAGCAATAAAGTTTGTCTCAAAGTGCATAAAAAGTTCCCCAGTTTGCATTAAAGCGCATTTAGACTTTCAAACTTTCAAAATTTAGACTTTTAGACTTTGAGTAAGCCACCACCAGTAGTAACCTTCGTGCCATCCCACTTTAAACAGTAACTGTTTCGTTCCTACGGGCCTGTTATACTACTCTTTACACCGGTTACCAATGTTCCTGAATGTTGTCCATAAGATTAATTCATTCCATCACGTTTCGGACTGATTTCTATTTACAGTGATAGCTTTTGATCTCAACATTATCGTAAATCAAAGAAAGAAAGCAATAAATTATGCGCAGTAAACAAAGCTTAAGACTGTTCACAGTTCTCTTTTTTTCCTTATTTGATCGACGCTATCGCTCCTGCGAAAGTTAACCAACTTTGTGTGCGTATCCTAAACTCTGCCCCGTTTACTGGGGATAACACTCTAACGAACGAGACCGGAATCTCATGACCTTGAAACGTTTAACTCGGGTTCAGAAGTGGGGTTTTTTGAGTTTAAAAATTTCCATCTTTGGATGTAACAAAGCTCGTGAATATTCCCGCGTGTGCAGCTTCGATCTTATTTTTGCCCATATATGGGCACACAATTATGAAGGCCCTTTACGGACAAAATATCGAATGTGCTTATATCAATGTTATGTTGCATACATGAATGTTATGTGCAATAAATCTATAAGCAAAGATGCCCGATATAAATAAAAGATGCCCAATACAACTAAGGGATGTTTGATACAACTAAAAGATGTTCGATATAACCAAAAGATGATCTATATAAAAGATGCGGAAGCGGAAATGATTTTGCAAAACGAAAGTGTCATTAAGTACCCAGGCCCCTCGAAAATGCAAGGGCTTTTCCCTTTGTACAAAATGGCGTCTGCTGAACTACTTGTACGATTTGGCTTCCAGACATAGAAAGGTTTTTCATGGAATTAAGTACAATAATTACGAAAGCAACGCAAGAACGAAACGCCACAGTCACTTAGCTCGATTATTTCTTCATTCTTTATAAGTAGACTGGAAAGAATACGAAAGAACTTAGGTGTTCTAACTTCTAGAATCAGTCATTGCATATATGTACCAGAAATTTGCTTAATCTCCTACTTTTATATACACCAATTACTTGGCATCTTGAACAAGCTACGATGTCAATTCGAGGGAATTACAGAAGAAGCCTATACCACAACAACAGAAGTCGTGTCTCAAAAATACTCAGTATCGACCACGGTAACTTCATTTGCGATAATTGTTTAAATCAGTTTTAATACTGGTACTTTATAAACCACCGCGCAACGGTGGCTCAGTTGGTTGAGCACCGGGCTCCTATGTGGGAGGTCGTGAGTTCGACTCCTGCCGGACCAACACTCAGGGTCTTGAAATTTTGAACTGAAGAGAAAGTGCTGCCTTTGTAACTACATCTGCAAATGGTTAGACTTTCTAGTCTTTTCGGATAAGGACGATAAGCCGGAGGTCCCGTCTCACAGGCCTTGTTTGTTAACTGTGGGACGTTAAAGATCGCACACACTATTCGAAAAGAGTTGGGGACAGTGTTCCCGGTGTTGTGGTCCGTCCTTTCCAGCATGTGGTCGGCTTGGCAGGATTAGCTTGAAGGGCTTCTGTGTGAATGAGACCACAATTGTGTATAACAGCCAGAAGACAGGCTACTTAGCCAAGTGCTGGAGCCTCACCAAAGCAAACCATTAGCTATCACTCTAGCTCTAGAACGACCAGACACCTCAATAAAGTTCCTTCTCTTTCCTTTTAGAGAAAACGGGGTAGACTTTCATATACCGGACAAATACGGCGGAGGACAAAAGAACCATTGGTATTCTGATTAGGCCTTGCTAACTTGGTATTGTTATGTTCGCCTTGTTCTTTTGTTTTATGGACATCAAGGGCGCGTTCGATTGACCGTATTCTGGAATAGGAATACATGGAATAGGAGTCAGAACTCCTTCGTTTTTACGGACATTTACATTAAAATTGTCAAACACCTGCTAAAATGCTATTTTAAGCATATCGTTATTACCCTTGTTGCTTAAAAACGCCAAAACATGAGGTTTTAAATCTTCACTCCATGTATTCTTATTCCGGAATAGGGTCAATCGAACGCACCTAAATTATTTCGGATTCGGTATATGAAAGACCAGCCAGAAAACGAAGGTCCCAGCGGACGCTATACTTGTTTAAATGGACGTTAGGCTATCATATCATATCATACATACCTTCATTCATCCTCAGATTTTAGAGTAGCCTGGTGTAGCATATATATCGGAGCATTTACCCTCCAGAGCTGAGGGAAGACCACAACACCGAGAACTCCATGCCCTACTCAGTCTTTGCGAATAGTTTGAGGGTTCTTTTTCGTCCCACAGAGTTATGAACATGGAAGGGTTGTGAGACGGGGCCTACGGCTTATCGTCCTTGTCCGAGAAGACAAGAGAGTCTAACCATTTTGCAGATCTCATAACAAAGGCAGCCCGGCTTTCTGCTCAGTTTATATTTAAAGACCTTGAGTGATGGCAGCCCGGTGCTCAACCGCGGCTACACAGAAAGAACTCAAAGAATCTAACTCATTGGCTGTGGCGTCTCGCTAGGGCGGTGCTTTCCGTAGTTATTGCTGTTAATTCCATGAAACACCTTTCTGTGTCTGGAAGCCAAATCGGACAAGTAGCTCCAGCAGACACCATTTTGTACAAAGGGAAAAGCCCTTGCATTTTCGAGGGGCCTGGGTACGTAATAACACTTCCGTTTTGCAAAATCATTTCCGCTTCCTCATCTTTTATATAGATCATCTTTTGGTTATATCGAACATCTTTTAGTTGAATCAAACATCCTTTAGTTGTATTGGGCATCTTTTATTTATATCGGGCATCTTTACTTATAGATTTATTGCACATAACATTCATGTATGCAACATAACATTGATATATGGAAATTCGATATTTTGTCCGTTAAGGGCCTTCATACACAATACAATAGGCCACTTTGGAAAATACCATAATACTCTTTGTTTATCCGCCCAAATTTGCATAGGCATTGTTTTTGTTTTCTCTTGGGACTTACAGTCCCAAGAGAAACTGGAAACAATGCTCATGCAAAATTTGGGGGGACAAACAAAGAGTATTATGGTATTTTTCGAAGTGGCCTATTGGTGTCCTGAAATCCCCAGCTTTGTTCCAAGGAAAAGATTTGCAAGTTACACGCTTTAAGGCCACGTGCTTCTGACGAAACTCAATTATTCTTCTTGCGTATTCAATAAGTTACAGCGGGTGTGAAAAGAGCTACTCTGAAAACTCTAAGCGAAGTTCCAATTGATATACTGCATTCTCTACATTGTGATTGGCTAAGCACTTAATTAAGGTCATTCAAGGTTGCGTCAATCGTGGACCGATCGTCGTCTGGAAATCGTAAAATCTATGCCTAATAATCTTGAAACCATATGTCAATAATAACTTCTTAACTAAAATGATATTCAATCTCTTGATGATATGGTAACCGACTGTCACTCACCATAGTTAATGCATGGAGATGGTTATGAAACTGGACAAGTTCCTTTGTTTCATATTTTGTCCGTATTTTTGGCCTTGACCCTGCACAGAACACGCCTTTTTTCTAGACGATGACCAATCAAATCCTTCGATTAAATTATGCGCAACTAATTTGCGAACCCGTGCGAAGCGAAAACAAAAGATTGTGCAGGGTCACGGTCAATTCAACACCGATTGCAACAACATTGTTCTCGCTTTTGAAAGTTCTAAGGTTTCATAACCAGTCCCTCGATTAACTATGCACTCACTAAACACGAAGTCTCCGACATACACTGTACCAAAGCAAGCACAATCTGGGGAGGACGAAAAATCTGCCTAGTTAGACACGAGTAGGGAAACAGCCCCCTCAATCCTCCACGCTTTGCAGCTCTCCCTCGCTAACTATTGGAGACAGTTCATCTCGGAAATCCAGACTCATCAGAGCAAGGCACTGTGATCGGTCCAACGGAGCTTATTTAACAAACATAATATAGAAAAATATAATTGCAAACACTGTGATTAAAGTTAGTGCTTCACTGATTCCACTCTAACCACCACTCCATCTCTTGCATTAAGAGTACCACCAACATGTATGATCAAAGGAACTTGTGTCTCAGGTGATCGCACAAACTTGAACTTCAATAGGATTTTCACCAATGCGACCTTAACCTCCAGAAGGGCGAATCTCATTGCAACGCAATTTCTTGGCCCCGCTCCGAAGGGAAGGTGCTGGAAGGCGTGGCGGATATCGTTTGCGGGGCCTCGGAATCTCTCGGGGTCAAACCTCTCCGGTTCCTCCCAAGCGTCCGGATCATGATGCAGGGCATATATGGGAATGAGAATCTCCGTTCCAGCAGGAATGTGAATGCCATTATAATCGTAATTTTCAGCACACTCTCGGTTGACGAAAGGGACTGGTGGATTCAAGCGCTGAGCTTCTTTTATGACGCAGTCTAGGTACTCGATAGCGGAAACTATTTCGTAAAGATTCTTGTTACTTCCGCTGACATCCATGGCTCGACTTATTTCTTCCCTCAGTTTGTCCTGAATATCTGGATTTACAGCTAAGTGATACAGTGTGAAACTCAATGTGTTGCTTGAGGTTTCGTAGCCAGCAACTATGAATATAATGCACTGCCCTACAACTTCCTCATCCGTTAGTTTGCTGAGTCCTTCAACAGTGGTTTCAACATTGGCCGCCATCATGAGTTGCAGCAGATCTTTCCGGTCTGTGAACTCCTGTTCACGACGACTTCTGATGATGTCTTCTGCAATGCGTTGAAGATAGTTTTGCTTTGGGCCACTTATCTTGGTTATTAACTTAAGGACATGTCTACCAAATGGCAGGCGTATAATCTGTCGAATAGCTTGTGGGATTCGAACGATTCTGTTTGCCTCGCGCAACAGCTCAATGTTTTCTCCCGTTTGGATTTTAGCGTCTAGACCAAAAGCTGTCGATAGAATCACTTCCAAGGTCATCTTGCTGAACCAGTCCAACATGTCAACACTTTGATCTGAAAGAAAAACGACAGAACACATGTAATTTGTGATAATTGTAACTTTCCTAATCAGAGGCCTGGTGAGCCGTGCCTGGTGAGCCGTGATAGGTGCGCAGTGGTTTATGGGATTGATTTAGGTTTCAAGTTGGTTAGAGCGTCGCACTGGAATCGCGAGGTCACGGGTTCAAACCCCGTTGAAGTCCTGAATTTTTCAGGCTTCTCTACGAAATTGCAAAAATTGCTCTCATAACTGCGAAGATCATAGCTTCACTTGATTTCATATCCGCAGTTCATATATGATTCATTTCATATACCATTTCATCATTGATTTAGGTTTGTAGTTTACGGGCGTTAGTCCAGTTTTCTTTATCTTTAAATCGCGCGGAAAAAATTGTTTTATGCCTTCGTTAGCCTGTATATGAAAGCGTTCAATTACATTGTAAATAGCGTTGTTCTATAAGAATACCCTAAAACCCCATGGGTCGCACCACTACATTGGTCTGGAGTACACTTTTCCGGTTTTTTTTTTTTGACCAGTATGTTTCTAGGAGTTTTTCGTGTCCGGCTCTGGTGCATTGCTCTTCTCTTTTTAATAGAGTTGATGTACGAATGTTTTTGTACCTATTCCAACGCTGAATAAATGGCACGATTGCTTGGATGGACAACGCGCCCATATATCTAACTCGAGTGTCTTGTTGAGTAGTGGAGGCAAAATATAAATAAATCTTATTACTGGCGGAAGTCGTGAATGCAGTGGTTTAAACAAGGCGTAAAAAAAAAAAAGGTTAAAGTGTTGACGCAGGGCTAAGGACATTTTTCCGCGAGTGGAATTTCAACATTAAAAGGGAGGGGTGGGAAATTTAAGTTAGTTGCCTCGATCTCGTGTTCTTTAAGAATAAAACTCAAAGAGCGGTTACAAACATTTCCTTAAACTGCGTAACCCTTTGTAAACTTAAATTAACGTTCCGTATGTTACAACAAACATCACCAGAAGTGATTAATATTCAGTTACAGATAAATTTGAATTCAAATATATATCACTAAAACGCACTGGGAACTAACGAATTTGTTAGTTTTCAATCAAATTCGTTAGTTCCCAGTCCGTTTCAGTGGTATATTTGAATTCAAATTTGTCTGTAACTAAACAATAAGCATAATTAACTGGGATCAACTTTGTCTCGGTCACGCAATTCTCATTTTAACGCTCGGAAAAGTTGTCTCGGGAAGGAGGGCTGTCTCGGGTAACCGAGACCATGTAAACAGGCCCTAATTTTTAGCCTTTTAGCTTTGATAACGAGCCAGTTATTAGCCGTCAAAAACTGATAAATTCTTCGGTGGCAAGTCCACAAAAAACACATCATTTTCCTTCCCCCGGAGTTGACTGGATGGTGTGCCATCAGCAACTTTAGATTTCTTTCTTTCTTGGTGCCACTTACCCTGGGTACCAGACGTTTTTTCTCGAGCGCGGCAGACGGAAATTCGGCGGCCGAAGGCCGACGGTACACCGACACCGGAAACTGCGCAGGAAAAACCTCTGGCACCTAGGGTAGGTGCCACTCTTTTTGCAAGGATTAGGGGTGTCTCACACTTTCAGGCTTCGATGTCAAGTATTAAAAAAGACCCTGGCGGTTTCATTTGTCTGACCAATTCGGATGCATAACGGTATTCGTTAATTGTTGATTTGATATCACAGCTCAATGGTTACAAAACGAAAAACGAATTGCTCTACTCGCATAAGAACTCGTTCACTCAATATAGAACACGATGGTTCGAAAATAAATATTAAGAACACTCAAAGCAAGTGTACACAACACAATGGTTTGGGTAATGGGAAATAATGTGATTTGATACCTTTCGGCTTTAAAATCAGTTTTCACAAAATGTGAACTCACCAGTGTCACAAATCTCCTTAAGTTTCTCCACAAGGGTGTCACACGATCTCGCTATCAGTGGCATCATCATCTTCATCTTTCCCGAGGAGAATGTCGGCGTCAACGTGCTACGGATCCGCTTCCAGTCGTCTCCACGTGCAGCTAATACGCTTTTGGAAATAGCACTATTGATAACTGGTCCAAGTACGACACGATTTCGAAAGTGTGGAAAATCCTTGACCATTATCTGCTTCAATAGCTCTGGGTCGCCTACGAGTAAAGATGGCTTGCGACCCAGACATATGGTGAATACTTTACCGTACTTCTTGAAATAATCAAGGGCTAGAAGATGCAATCCACCGTATTTCCTACTCTCTAGCATATTTCCAAAGAAGGGAACAGGCTTAGGACCAGCGACATTAAATTTCGGGAGGTCAGCGAAGCCACGCGTTCCCCACCAGTAGAACAATAACACGACAAGAATTACGAGCGACGCGATCGATGACGGTTGACTCAAGAAAGCCAGTGAAAGCAGCTCCTTATGAAATTCCACCATCCTTGATGCAACTGAGGCCAAGTTCCTAGAAAAGTGCACACCAACAGATTGAAGTCTACAAAATCAAGAGTTTCTCTACTCAAGACGAAAATCCCTTTTAGCTTTGGTGACTTTAGTGCAAAGCAATAACAAAATGATTGTCATATTGAGAACTATATTGCTGAAATAAATATTGATTTAAAAGAAACTTGCCACGTGTTTTCGTTGGACTTGACAGAAAGCGAACTAACAGCGAATTAGAGAGCGCTGGTCGACAGAAATAGACGACTTGGTCATCACTAAGTACTTACGCAACACGAAAAACCCTCGAGAAGAATTTGCATCGTCACCGCTCTGTAATTTTATTCAAAAGCTGTCAAAGCCAGTCACGCCAAACTTTCCGGAAATCCGGTGAAAAAAAAATCTATATTCCCGTTCAATGTACTCAACATTATTTCACAGCCGTTTACGACTAAACTAGTAATATCTATCGCTAAGTGCCAACGAAACAGTCAATATTACTTAGTTTGCAGATATGTAGTAGTTGTAATTCTTTTATTCGAAAGTACTGCAGTACTGCAACTAAACTTATCTAGTTAACAATAATACAATAGAAATTGCACACTTTGTATCTCCAACAACAATGTAGATGTCAACCTGTTTTGCAATAATGTGGAAAGTACTGCTGTAATTTTTGAACGGCCGTAATTTTAACAGGAATTTACAATTTAATAAGTTGAATAAAATCAGTGCCATGTAAAAAATCGCCAAAGCGTTGACTTTTCAGCGTGAAACATGTAATGGGGAATCAAACTCTATCGCACATGAAAGTTGTTTCACTTGTAGAATTTTTATTTTGCAAGATACAGCCATGAATTATAAGTCAAATTGATTTAATGGTTACAAAACGAAAAACGAATTGCTCTACGCGCATAAGAACACGTACGCCGGTTTAGTTTTGAGCTCGTTCACTCAATATAGAACACGATGGTTCGAAAATAAATATTAAGAACACTCAAAGCAAGTGTACACAACAAAATGGTTAGAGAAATGGGAAAAAAATGTGTTGAACACAAGATCATCAATAGGGGGTTTTCACGTGACGTCATCGCCGCCATGTTGGTGGACGAAAACAAAAGATCTCTCATTAGCTTCTTTTGTTCGTCCACCAGAAGTCGTACATTTCACTATTGTTATTGGTGTCTCTAGAGGTTGGTTGAAAACGTCGCGCGCGTTATGCAAGGACATCACACATCAAAACACGCGCTTTCATTGGTCCCTACTAAATCTCCAGGGAACCTTACATTCACAGCACGATCGAGAATTTTTCTGCCTGCCTTGGCGTGGCATTAAACTGGCCACCTCGCAAACCTCGTTTCTTCGTTGGGCTTGGCAATCAGCTTCTTTTCGATCTCCATCTTTCTATTTATTCTTTTTTTTTTTTTAATTCACATTTTTGTCACGCAACTGCGGTACATTTGGGGCTTCAAACTTTTCGTGCGACCCTAGTTGGTCATGTTAAAACGCAGATTGTGCAGCAGTAAGAGGGTCATGATGGAGGGGTAAAATGGGAACTTGATTGACCCATCCTCGGAGACCTGTAGCCTGTTTCTCAAAAGTCCCGAAACTTTTCGGGCCTATTTCGGGTTCCGCAATCCCCTTTATATCTTCGCAACGCCGACGTTCTAAGCCATCAAACTTCGCAATCCTCTTTGTTTTTCTTACATCAAAAACATGTTAAAGGGTTAGCTTTTCAAATTAAGCAGATTGCAGTTTGACGACTGGCTTTTCG
>OX421451.1:8216089-8221089 GCA_949126865.1 Montipora capitata
AAAAAGCGTAAAATTCTTGTGGAAATTGTTAGAACTTTGTTGTTACTGTTCTCATATATAGACCCGTCGCTCCATCTCTTGTTGTAAATTTTGACTTTATTGTAAATGAAGTTGTTCTATTTGCTTCAAGGATAAGTTAAATACCTTTAAATAGCGTCTTACTAAAGATCGCGAAATTAAAGTGATTCACAGTACAAGAATTTCGCAAAATCGCGAAATTTAAGTCTCAACAAATACGCGCATCTTAAAATCGCGAAATTAATGTGTCGCGAAAATTTCATGTAATAAGGTAACAATTAACTTCCGCTCAGGTTTTAGATCCTCAACATCTGGAAAAGACTTCAGACTTTCAACAAAAGCTGTTTTATTTCTGTGCTAGTTGGAGTGATAGGAGTCATTCGTAACTGCTACAGTGCAATTCGGGAAAACGTGGGCTGTCATACGTGTCTGGCTCGTGCACCAAAATATTGCGGGAAAGTTTCGGTTTGATAAAGGAACTATTAATCTAGAAACCTAAAAAGTGGGAGGTTCTTGTACCTATATGATAAAGAGGGTATTCAAGAATACATGTAAAAGGTAAGGGTACGTAAAACATAAGCTTAAGTTATAATAATTATAACTTACTTATTATATATGCTTGGATTAAAACGATCTCTTCACGTCTCCGTAAATATTAATATTTACCGCGATACCTCGAGTCCAAAAACACATTAGAAAGCCCCCAATCTCGTACCCAGAGTCCTCGGGCTTTTTGGCCTGCGGGTGAGCGCCCGGAGAGACTCTGGGATAATCGACTCCATTTTCCCAGAAAACGTGGGTTCCGGTCTTATGACGTATGGTTGAGTTTAAACGGAAGCAGAAAAGAGAAAACCGTTAACAGTAGAAATGGCGGGTTGAAAGTGTTTGAGAAACAAGAATTTCCCGTGTTAAATATCCATGGATACATCAAAAAGATCAGTGGAAGCGCCCATGACATTTAACGTGGGAAGTTGGAAGGGTGTTTTGATGCCCGAGGTACAAGAGCCAATCGCTATGCTGATGAAGTTGTGATTAAATTTCCCGCCAATGAATTGCGTGAGATTTCGTTTTACCTCGGTAATCTTCGTAACGTGTGACCCCTAGTTAACGCGGTATACTAAAACTCAAGTGTGAGGCACCGCGGGATAATATACCATGGGAAATGGCATTTACCATGGTGAGTGTAACCGCACCTAATTTAAACCTCGTCGTTTTATTATTTTTGTGATTTATATATTTCTGAGGCAGAAAAAATCAATCAGCACTGAAACTTGTTTTAGATTTTGAATCTCCCTCCAAATTCTGGGGCTTCCGAATTACTTACCGACTTCCTGTCGGACTGCCATTGTTATGCAAGCGGCCAATCAAAAATATAGTTGAAATCGATTATCCCAGAGTCTCTCCGGGCGCTCACCCGCTGGCCAAAAAGCCCGAGGAGTCTAGGTACGAGATTGGAAAGCCCCCCATTTGATAAATCTCACGGACCAGGAATCCTGAATATATTACATTCCGCACATTCGGAATTATTCCATTCCCGCAGGTCATGCCACATGCCATTCCACAAACTCATTTAGCGTTTTACCCTCACCGAACTCTCGGCTTGGCGTAAGGAAGTTTGATTAATGGGAGCCACTGACGACAAGTTACAAATAGATCATCTATTTAACTTGAAAAGTAAGCAGATATCTGAAATCTTCATGGAACAAGTTAACCATTAAACAACACAGCATCAAAGAGTTGTCTTGTTTATTATGCACGTATCATTGTAAACCCCGTGGGGGGGGGGGGGGGGGGCAGTGCGGGCAAGGGGTGGGGATTTGACCAAGGAGCAAAAATTCTGGTCAATTTCCCAAAGGTGGGGCAGCATACGTTCATCAAAATGTAGTGAGAAATCCCCACCCAGGGGCAAAATACCAATTAAAAGACAAGCTATGCACATACCTTTAATAACTTTAATGACTTAAACTTGGTATGAATCTCGCAAACTTGATTTATCAACCTATCTCCCTTATGAGACAACATGATGTGTCATGTACATTCACTTCAAAGTAGGAACGTTCTAAAAACATTTTTTAATAGACTAGATGGCCTATGAAGCAGCAGATAAACATCGATAAAAAACTCACTTTCTCCGAAACCCACGCCATTCCAAAGCCAATAAAGACGATGCCAGGTAACCACGTTTTATCTTGGTCCCAGTCTCTCTGCCGAAAAAATTTAAATGTCCCGACCCCCGAGCAAAGGTACTCGATCAAACCTCCCACGGAGGAGATGGATTTCGCCGTCAAATCCCCACCCCTTGCCCGCACTCCCCCCCCTACGGGGTTACATCCCAGTCCACCGCGCACCGGTGGCTCAGTTGGTTGAGCATCGGGCTGTCATGCGGGAGGTCGCGGGTTCAAACCCCGGCCGGATCAACACTCAGGATCTTAAAATAACTGAGGAGAAAGTGCTGCCTTTGTAATTTCATCTGCAAATGGACAGACTTTCAAGTCTTCTCGGATAAGGACTATAAACCGTAGGACCCGTCTCACAAATATCTTCTATGTTCATAAGTTCCCTGTGGGACGTTAAAGAACCCACACACTATTCGAGAAGAGTAGGGGATAAAGTCCCCGGTGTTGTGGCTGTTCTGTTCTCTCCAGCAGAAGTGGCCGGCTTGGAGATGATGTCTCTAAAAAGGCTTGTGGTGTATGAGGCCACCTAAGCAGAAACAGCCACAAGTCAAAAAGGGACTTTGCCGAGTGCTGGAACATGTAGATGTAGATGTAGATGTACATTGATAGGTGCATTAGTCTTTGTGATTTCCTTCGTCATTAAGAACCGTATTGAAACAAAGATTTTCTAATGATATCTGTGCCCATAAGAACTTTCCCGTTTTTTTCTATGATAAACGACATAAACGTCTTTAAGAAAATCTTACTCCGTCCACACTTCCAAAAAAGGTAATAGGTCACTCAATATTTGGAAACAATTTCCGCTCTACCTTAGGTTGGACTTACAGCAGGCTGGACTTACAGCTACTTACAGCAAATAATCGGTTAATCAAATGAACTAAAATGGTGATAATGACCTTACGATTAAGGAGTTAAAGGTAATTCTGCAATTAACCAGAACTCCTACGCATGAGTAGACAATTCCAACACGTTATTATTGGATTGCCGCTGAGAGCCGGATCGCGTTGGTACCCGGGAAAAACAGCACGAAATAAGGACAATATTTTGATTGTCAGTATTGAGCAATGATGGTTAAGTCTTGCGACTTCCATGAAACGCAACTCAAGTTTAGCTTTGGTTGGGTTTTATACAATTCGTAGGTGGTTAACCCGCTGAATTCTAAATTTAATTAAGCTGCAGCCGGACAAGCTAAAACTTGGCGAGTCGTTAGCGGAATTTGTATGTGGCACGGTATTCAGTTTCAGACATTTCGTAATATACATTGACTTCCATACCTGGAAGGTTTCCAAGTCATGCTCAAACGTTCAAGAGACCACCTTTATCCCTTTTTTTTTTTGGTATTTTTATATTTCCATTCGAATTCCACGTTCCTTTTGGTTTCAATTCTCACCTTCTTCTTGGAGCATTTCATTCTAAAATAAATCTTGGAAATCGGAGCAGATGAGCTTCTCTCATCCTTTGTTTCAAAAAGTAGCGCTCCGGCACTGATTGTTCTTCGCAAGAACTGATGAAATGAGTTGGTTTACGGGACAGAATGCCAATTATTTTACTGCAACTTAATCTTCTTTTACCGTACAATCTTCTCTACATAATTCTTGGCATAAATGTAAAAACAATAAAAAGCAACTTAGGGATCACATGGTTTGGCAAAAGAAGACAAACTACATTCATGCAACATTTTTTTCCTTTTTGAAGAATAAGGATTTGCATAAAAGGACGATCCCCGATAAACTACGAGCAGTCCCCCTGTTGCCGCTTATAGTTAGTCGGGCGCGCACGAGAAAAAATGGGCGCGCAAAATCCGATTCGCCTGACTAGCTAAAGAGGGACTGCTGGTAGTCTGGATTCCTGATGATCTAGTCTCAACTCTCCAAGGCGTTTGTTTAACATTTGCCAATAGCTTTTTTCTTCAATAAAGGAATCTTGATTTTCGACGTCATAAATGACAAGCTGTGCTCGGAATTTCCACAAGCTATGAGCGCTAGCTTCTATATCCAGACCTTACCTTGCGCTACATCAAGTGACTAAAATTGTAATAATATAATGCCAAACATATGTTAATTTCCTCCCCATTTTTAACTATTTGATAGTCTCTATGAAACTGGGCAGTTTTGCTTTCGATTCCTCCCGTTAGTGTGGAAACAATTATCTTTGAAAGAAACAATTCAAGTCCAGAACATCGTCCCGATTCTCTAAACGACGAAAGAAGCTAATTTAAAAAAGAGTACTATTGGTCATAAAAGCAGAACATTTGAGCCGAAAATTCATTCATCATTGAGTTGAATAAGTAAATCGAACTCTACGCGGGGTTTCAAATCCAGCAAAGGCAACTAAACAAGATATTATTTCTGGATCTCATACACAAAACAGGGCATGCTTTCACGGTCATCAAAGAGAGTTATCATGCATTCCAAAGCTGGTTCATATGCAACTTTACACGTTACTTGAGTCCGATCTTTTGAATGCTTGTTCAATCAAAAAATCTCGATAAAATTGTTGGAAGAAATCGTGGAATGCATGGAAGGAGATGTCCCGGGAAAGATTTCGGAAACAACCCAGAAATTCTGTCCCATTAGTTCATTCGCCCTCCGGTCCCTAATTTTCTCCTGTCAGGGATCGGGTGCGTCAATCACTGCGATTTTCATAATTCCGCGGAATTCATCTTCAAGCGCCAACAGCCAAACTGAGTTTTGGCTTCTATTTATCAAACTTCCGACGCCAACCACAGATGACGAAATCAATAGCGCTTTGCGCTAATGAGGTCACGAAATTATAGACTCCCAAGTGACTCAGACAAACAAAGTT
>OX421451.1:8238589-8243589 GCA_949126865.1 Montipora capitata
TGTATATTTAATTTAAAGTGAGGAATGAAGAACGACTTATCATTATCAATTTCACAGTAATCCTGCGCTTGTTGTTCATATTTATTTGGAAGCATCAAACCTAAAAAATAAATTATGTGCGAAATGAAGGAAACAATCTTAACGTTGTGGTTGTGGTAAAATTAATTCTGATTTCAACCTTTTAAGGTTGAAATCAGAATTTATTAAAAACCTTAAGGATGTCACGCAACGATTTGGACGTAATGAACCCCAGTCAGGCTCTCCTAATGGAGACAAAAAATTGAGCCCTACTATTTTAAACTGTATTCCTAACTGTTTCGCGAGATAAGTGAGTTCTGAATACACGAAAGTAGCATATCGGGTCCCTTCAGTAAAACGCTGCGCACGTACTAGATATTCGATTAAGTTCAACTTTGAAAAAGAATAAAATCGTCAGCGCGTAAAGAACCGTGACAAACTGAGATGCAAAAACGAGGACGAGAACGGCCAACGGGAAGTTTGGGGAAAAAGGTGTCAAAAAGTGCCACTAACTATATTGCACGCACAACATAAACGTTCAAAGAGAGCAGTCATAAGACTGCGCAGAACAAAATGCTATCCCATTAATCCAGGCGATGTTAGTTTTTGGCAATTTTAAGGATTTTAAACCCCACCAAATTGCAAGTATGAAAGTCCAATGTCGCGTTTTTTAAACTCGTATACAGGACTGCGTATTGTAAAAACAATTAGCAAATGTTATCTTGAAATTCCTTATCATACATTGCATTGTGAAATAATACAGAATCACGGGCAGCAAAGAAACGAAAACTTGACCAGAACTTTGAAAAGAAAATGTCGAATTCTGGTTTGGATATAATTTACTTAATCCAATACATACTTTTTTAATGATAGCTGCTTACAAGTACACTTATCACTGAGCGTTTTTAATTTTTCGATGTACGGTTTCCGGCGCCTAACCTTGATGTCGTCAACAGCGATACCAAAGTGACAACACATCTCTCTTAGGAGTGTGATTGCAAGGGTATTTAGTTTCCCTTTAGAGGACAGTTCGCAAAGGTTGAAAGAGTCAAACACAATCGGGTGCCTTGGTGTGAGATCGTCAACCACTTGGGATATCATGGTATCAATGTCAGCCTCATTTCTAGCAGCTTCCATCACCTCGATTTCAGCTTCTTCGTCAGGGAGAGTTTTCTTTGACGCAAGACGTGAAAAGAATCCTCCTATTTGATTGGCTGTCAGGAAGTCGTCACTGTGGAACATCCTGGTACCATTGATATCTTTTGCATGCATCATAGATCGAGCCACTGATGCCGGATCAGCTTTTTGCCCTGTCGATATCCAGATTTCGTGCACTGGCATGTTTGGTAGGGACACTTAAGACGGGTACCATAGTGGCTCCTTGTCCTTCCAGTTGTTCTGCATATTGGACAACAGCTTTGTCGTATAAGGTTTCATGCTCAAGGGTATATTGGTGCTTACCACAGTCCAAGTGACGAAGCACTGAGGAATGCCTAATGAACCTTTTTATACATCCGTCCTCCGGACAAGCAAAAAGGCTAGTCGAAGCATCTTCCCCTCCCGAGCCTGTGGATTCTTTTTCATCCCCTGAGGGCTTCGCGGAAGCAGTTGTTCGCCCTTTTGTCGATGAAAAATTACTTCGGTGTACTTGGGCTACCACAAGGGCGGGTAAAGCGCCTGAACCTTGTCCAGGAGACTTCTGTTGATACACGATCTTACCCGGACCGATTCCGTACGCCCTCCACACGCGAATCCCCTCAGCTGAATACTCTATGTTGGATAAAAGGCTTACACCATCTATCTTGAATGCTGGAGTTTCCACGCTTGTAAACGGTTCACAAAGCGTGACATTAAGGGAAAGCACTCCAGCGAAAGATACCATGGCTTTGAACATCTGTTCTGGTGCCTCGATATCATTTCCTGAATTTAGGAAGACTCTCATGTGAGACTTGATGGTCGCTGCCTTGCGGTCACTTCCTCCCTGTGGATCTTAAAAGTCAAGCCTCTTGAGTACGATGCCCTCCTTTTAACCTAATTTGTTTGAGCTAATAATGACGTGCCCGCAGTGATAGCAGCCGGCATTGTCTTGCCGATAGTAGACGGTTGTCAAGCTTGGCATGATGGATTTCAGCTGCTGGATCACGTCTGCCATTACTGCGTAATCAAAGGGTTAAATCAATTAAATCAATGGATAGAACAAAACCCACGAATGCTTCAACATCAACCTGCGCGATGTATTTGTTAATTCACTTCTTTTATTGTTTTTGTTTTGTTTTTGTTTTTTTCATTGATTGAAAGCTACAAGTTTCTATATGCCAGAAAAGTATGATAAAAAGTTTGCATGCTTCACCAGCAACACATTTTAGTTAACAGGAACCTCTAATTTTTGAGAACTTGGGGTAGATATATAAGCAGCGTATAAATGTAAACCACTGCTCGTGATAGCATCTCCGTTTACAGCGGTTTCTCCTTAGTGCGATCTAAATGATCAATGAGAAAACTTATCCTGTAATCACTTTTAAGGTAGCGTTTTGCCGCACGTAGGCCATTCTGCACATCCTTGACCCAGTGCATCCCTTTTCCTGCGTCCCCAAGTTTCTCAGCTACTTCTGCTAGGTTGTCAAATGCCTGAGCACCCGACGAGCTTATGTAGTCGAGGCCTTCAAGAGATTTCCTTGAACATGCTTAGCAGACGGATAATACTCGCAACAATGTGCTACGGCTCAACGCTCTGAAGTTACACTCATCACAATATGCTGTGTACTGCTGTACCACTCTCTCAGGGATTAGAGTTCTGATAACATTTGAGACCTTTATTGTCGTTTTGTCGCTGAGTACGATAGAGCGCTGGCCAAATGGCAGATCTTGCATGATATGTGGGCTCGTTATAAACATCATGAAATGTTCAGTCTGCGAGGGGGAAACATCCCGTCTGGGCGCTCTTTCATGAAGTACTGACATTCCTCTGCCATGTGTCAAGCAGTGACGTTTGGCTTCCGTGTAGCGGTATTTTGTCAGATCTGGTACGTATTTAAGGAGAGTCTTGTAACGTACTTTGTCTAGAGCGTGTAGTAGCGTTTCGTTCCTGTACTCGCCTTCTCCCATGGGGTTTGCAGCTGTGATCTTACTGGACTTATGTCTCTTGCTGCTAAATAGGTGTTTAGAGTGTCTAGAGAGGGCTTCTTTTCGTCTACTCGCAACAGAACTTCTTCATCTTCACTTGACGTATCACTAGGGACGTACAAATTTTGACCCGGGGTAAGAGGAGTGCTCTGAAGAACAGGACCCTAAAAGGGAAATGGAATTTTTTTTCTTGAAAGCTATATGATCCACCTATTTGTTTTCGAAGGAAGTTATTCATTTCCATAGGATCCTTTCGGGCTTTTTGCCATGATGCATTTAAGGTGGCTCCCTAGAGTATTTGTGAATACCGTCACTACAGGAAAGAAACCTAGCTAATTTCTCTTGAAGGTTTCCCTGTAGAGATTTACCAGTATGGGTACCGATATAATATGGGTTATTTTTCGGGTGTTAATTTTTAGATTATGGACGTTGCCATGGCAACATTACATCTAATGACAGGCACATATACTCCAATTTTTCGTCTAAATTCCTCAATATTTATACTTTTCTTCGGCGAATTTTCTTGTTCTTTGCCACATTATGGAAATGATATTGCCTGACATTTTGAAGCGGTAAAAAGTCAAGGTCGCTGAGACGCTTTTGCCAATATTCTGTAATCTGTCTTTTCCTTTACTATATTCAGACAGATTTTAACAAATATAGGGTAGTTGATAGTAACTGTATGTGGTTAGAACTGAGCCAATTTAAAACAAATTTTACCCAAGGGAATGCGAGAAAATTAGCAGTTAATTTTACAGATTTGGTCACGCTGCCGTCATAAAGATCAGAAGAACATACACGATTCAGGATTTACGCGCCATACCAGTGCCCAGCTTGCGCGCAGCCATAAAACTCTAGGGAGCCTCCTTAATTGAATTTTTTTGGTCTTTGGCCTTACACACTTCACCATTCCTTTGGCCCCAGTCATTTCAATTAAAAAATAAAATCCTTCAATGTCTTTTAGTAAAGCCACCAAAAGCCACACACACTTTCCCAAGACATGGCCAAAGTATGCGCAGGAAACTCACAAAATTAGGATCTCTTGACCAAAAGTACAGACTTACCAAAGACATTTCTGCAAAACTGTGTGTGAGACTTTCTTTTGTTACGCTTGAAGGCGTTGCTATGCTAGTCTCACCAAGTAAGCTAGCTGCAAGCATCTCTCTGCAATCTCTACAAATATCTACAGATAAGATGACATATAATTATTCAGTGAGCCACGCACCATCCTATGTATATCTGACCCCAGAGCATCTCTTAACCACTCAGTGACAGCTCTAGTCATAGCAATGAGTTTGCCAATTACAATCCGGATGAGTGAAAATATATCTTAGATTTGCAACTTCTGATTCCGATTGTACTCACACGCACAGCTTACGGAGCGCACCGCGGCTTAACTTCGGAGTAACATAATTGATTACATACCAGATCCTGCGGGAACAAAGACCCCTGTGTAACGGAGAATTTCCTTGGACTCCTTCTTGCCAATACCACGATCAGCCTTCCTTTTGTTGGTATGCTTAGCAAGCCCAGATGGAACACGACATCGATTTGCTCCCCTTCGCCAACCAATTCCCAAGCTAGAGCGATGCGCTGGACAGACTGTCCATGCAGAAATTTTACTTGGAAAGGAAAACGTGGAATCACAAGCAAGAATAAGTTCAACCTCGGAGGAAATATCACTTATTCCAACACTCCTTACATATTCGCCAATACCTCTGTCACACGATGATAGGGGCACGGTATCACCACTGGGATATCGCTTGTCATAATCACAAATACCTCCAACTAACTTAAAGAAAGAATATTTACTTTCCATGACGAAAGGGCAGCAATAGCTGTCCTGGCAGTCGCTTTAA
>OX421451.1:8248589-8258589 GCA_949126865.1 Montipora capitata
TTTGTGCGCACTGTCCGCTCGCGTACCCTTTGATTGACATGGCGCTTTCTCTCGGTGTTGGCCAGGCTTTAAAAAATCTTTTGCAATGCAAGAGATTTTTTAAATCGGACCGATTTTTATTTCGATGAATCAATCGTTCATCGGCTGTCAAAATACAAGCAAGATTTGTGCTCCGACGCGGTGGGGCCGATAAATCGGGCAGACGAATCGTTCCGTGTAAACCAAAGACGAAGTTTTTAATTTCTTTGTAAAGAAATGGGCTAAACTATAGAATACAGGGCCACTTACGGTGACATGTTAGATAGAGCGGCTCGGCGGCTCGCCAGTCAAGACTGAAGTATATTTGCTGCTGGATGGCTTATCACTTTAATACGAGTCATGTCAGATACAGTGGCTCGGCGGCTCGCTAGTCAAGAACAATGAGTGTATGCGGTTCGATAGCTAGTCACTTACGACCTAAGCACTCTTAGCTCTTATTTTATGGTTCGGTTAACTACACTTTTTAAGACATCGTGTGAAGAATATTGTACTCGTTTACTGATTAAACCTGATCGCTCGTTTCAGTGATTACGCCTAAGCACCCTTTGAAAATTTCAGCTTTCATTTTACGGTTCGGTTGACTATACTTTTTACGAGATCTTGTAAAGAATAAAGTGATTAGGCACTCCTTGAAAATTTTAGTTTTCATTTTATACGGTTCGGTTAACCACATTTTTTACAAGATCCTCTGAAGAATATAGCACTCGTTTACTGATTAATCCTAAGCGCTGTTTCAGTGATTAGGCCTAAGGACTCTTTTAAGATTTTAGCTCTCATTTTACGGTTCGGTTAACTATACTTTTTACAAGATCGTGTGAAAAATATAGCACTGAGTTTACTGATTATGTCTTATACTAGTCCTTGAAGCATCCAATTTGACCGACGAGCCGCCGAGCCACTTAAAGATTTGCTTTACTCGTTCTTTAAACATCCAATTTGACTGACGAGCAGCCGAAACGTCGAGCCACTCCATAGCCAGAAATTCCGAACCAGACAAGCTAAGGACAATTGACAGCTTGTCAATTAAAAACTTTGTCTTTCTTGCATTTGATTGGTCAATCAATTTTGAAAATCATTGTCGATTCAATATGGCGACTCGCGATCGTCCTTCAGTGGGTTTTTCGTGTTTTGGAACACGGTTTTTGCAGCAGATGCCGAGGTTTTTGAGTCATCTCCCATGTCGGTAAAAAGAAGAAGGAGCAGTGGACCATTCTGGGACGTGGAGAGACTTGTTGACGTGCGTGAGAGGAACGAAACGGTGAGTTTTGCAGCTTCACTTGACACGTGTTTTGTAGGTTCTGTGAGTCCGTTTGCCAAGCAAGTACCTGATTAATTAACAGTTGAAGGTGAAAAAGATAAGGGTCCAGAAGCTGAGGCGTTAGCTACTTGACTTTATTTTTTAATTTTTAGGTGGAATATCGTGCCCTTTGGAAGGGATTTTCCAAGTTTCGTTCTTTTTGGGAGCTAGAAGACATCACCCGAATGTGTTCGTAGCATGAGAAGTAACGTGTAAAAAATACAGTAAATTACTGTACATACGTTATGCTGATATTAAAAAAAATAGTGAGAAAAAGGCATATTTGGAAACAAAAACTATTGCACATTGCAAATCAGTAGATAAAAAGTCCTAAAGATCTCATCTTTATTTATCCAATGTGTGTTTTGATGAAAATTTAATGTTGACCTTGTAATCGCCTCCAAATCAACCTTTTTTGATCTATTTCCCTGAATACCTCAGAGAAGCTCTCTTCCAAGGTTTTCCTGGTCTTGGCACCATTTATTACTGCTATGGTGTGACTTCCTGTGAAGATCAGACTTATTGGTAATATTGATTCAATTACACAATTACTGTATGGTAGTCACCTGTAGCAACAACAAAAGCTGTGGTATTTTTGGCAAACTTAGATTTTTTAATGTGTATGAGATAATGCTGTATTTTGAATTAATACATTGCATTTTTTAATTTGAATTTTGTATTAACCTTTTCGTGACAAAATAATATGTCCTTGCTGTAGGATTGTAAAACTGTGGATGAAATTTGTCAACCTGCTCATTCTAGCCCCATCTCCCCTGACTTTGACTTTTGCTTTCTCTCCCTTCTTCAAGGTTCCATCATTTATCTGCACATCGTCAGAACATCAGCAATTTAAATCACTTAGCAAAGAGTATAGTTAAATGGTGTTTTTTGGCCTTATTGTCTGGTTTGTTTGAAAAATCTGATTTACCCAGTATGAATACAATCTAGCTCTAAGGTAATATTATATTGATCATGACTGACTTTTGCATTTTATTCTGGTATTTTTAGCACATTTTGAAGGAAAAAATATTTGACAAAGCTTTATGTCATGAAACATGTAATAATTTGCTGTACTTATTGGTAATAAGTATCTGGTAAAAATTAGGACTGACCTGTTATGGCTATCAGGGATCAATTTTCTTAATAAATAGTTCAAAGTTTTTTAACTTTTAATTAACTGTCTTATATGGTTGTATTGCATCAAAGCTACCCTGGGTGTCAAAGGCTTTGGTTTGATTTTTTTAGGCACTGTTTTATACAACTTTACTCTGTCCATAATTATTTTTATAGTGTAAACAAGCAATATTATGTTTCGCAGCTGTTCACTATTCACCCATCCCTGGATCCTATCATAAGCTGGGTCATTCTGAGGTAGTCTATGGCACCTAGTGTAGAACTGAAGTGGTATTTTGTTCCATTTCATTATGATATTTTGAATATGTCTCAGATAACTGACTTATTCTTTTCTGAATGAGGTACAGCACCTACCATGTCTTAGATTCCTTCTTTCAATACCGATTTAAAGGAGTATAATTGGGCTCCTGGGGCCAGACCATGGTGTTGCAGTGATGTTCACCTGCCTGTTTAACTCAGCTCTTCATTGCTTAATAAGATATAATTTAAAGGGGAGTTCAGCCGCAGACAATGACAATTCATGAACAAAGTTGTCACCAACTCCAAATTACGATTAAATAAAGGATGTTTTGTGTTTATTGCTTAACTTGTCATGTTGGGTTAGGTTTTGATCACTAATTCTTACTTGAGCACTTATGTTATTGCTATTAAAATTCACAGTGAAAGTGTTGCTACTGCCTGGGTCCTTCATTTTTAGGCATTCCAGCTTCAAACCAAATAGCTGTACAAAATGTAATTCTTTTTGGGCTCTTGTCTTTTTTATTGATGGGTTTTCAAGTCTGGGAATCTAGCTCCTCGGGGAGGTTCCCCTAGTGATTGATTTTCAAGGTTTGCGATGTATTTCAGCAACTGCTTGTTTTCTTTTTTCCATTTATTCGACAATGTTATGTTCATTTACATATTTACTTGTGATGTCTGCAAGCGTTTCATTGTATAGTTCTTTTTCCTTTTCATGGTTTTGGAATTTTTCCCTCCAACGGTCAATTTCTTCTTTTGCCTATTTCAGTCTTCTTTCCATCATACTAAGACTTGCCTCCCACTTTTCCACCGAAATGACATCACTTTTAAGAATAATAATATTAATTATTGAGACCTCCATAACTTTTTCTTCATCCTCGAACCTTTTGAAGCAGATCCACCCCTGTTCCCCGCGTCCTGTTCAAATTAGCTTTCCTACTTAATTCTTGAGAGCAGTGATAAGTTAAACGTTTTCAAGGACTCTCTAGTTTTCAGGGTCGATTTTAAATGTATTTCCAGGAATGTTCCCGTTGACCATGTCAGCATATTTAAGACCAGGAGTTCTCTTTTTTTAAGTAGCACCTCACCCTTCACTTTTTCTTATCCCCAAACAGAAAACTACCTCAGCCCCTCTTTGCCATTGTTCTTTGACATAAGTAAAGCGATTTTCCGGAGGATTGCATATCGCTATCAGCGGGTCGCGTGCCGGGTAAATCTCTGAGATTTTTCAGGCTATTTTTCTCGTATTTTCCCTTAAATTTTCGTGCAAAAATAACACAAAATACCAGCCAAAAACTCAAGGGTACCAAGCCTTTTAGTTACCAGCTCTTCCGGGCTAATTTGAGACTTTTTTTTTCAAAATGGCGGCTGTTATTGTAAATGTTTTGCAAAGTTCCAGAGGGATCGACTGAGGTTTGGGGTATCCTTCCCCGCGTGATTTATGTAGTTTGCCCTGTATGAACATTGTCAGGATCAATGAATATTTGGCTGTAAACTTTAGGAAAAATAAGATATTATTTCTGGGTAACTGAAGAACTTTATTCATCGTGATCGTGAAGTTCAATTCTACGCGCATCACGGATGTTATGTAGGGGAACTACGTACGCGTCTACTTGAAAGGTCAGTGGGATTCTCTCTTAATGTATTGCATACAATGTTCCTTGTGTAAAATTTTGAAAAACTGCTGAGAAAAACGCAATGACTCTTTCAAGTACAATTCGTGATGATGTGGTAATTTAAAATTGTGTGCATAAACTTTTATTTCAACATCCGGATTCCCGCGTACTGGTCGAGATGAAAACTGCACGATAGTTTTTTCCTTCGAGATAGTGAAAATTGTTGACGGTCTGTAGTAGCCATTATCCTAACAACTTCCTGGTCATTTGTTTCTCAAAAAACGCAAAGAGTATCAGTTTGATCAACACAAATTGATGGGTTAAGTAAAGCTTTGGTGGCCGTCTCTTAGTTCCACATCCGAACGCCTTCGAATCGGTACTAAAAAATGGTGAAGAAACCATTCTTTCTTCGAAGTCATATATTTCTTTGTTGCTCTGTGGGAGCCATTAAAATTCTAAGTCTCTGCATCTATTGCGCACGCGCGTTCAGAATTCCTGGCCATGCAAACATATACCCTACTCGTTCTTTAAACAACCAATTTGATTAACAAGCCACCGAACCACTGCAGAATTACGGCTTTAAAAATGGCCCTGTACTGTATTTTATAGTTGCTCCCCTTAGTGTAACGGTGAGCCTTTTGTAATTTCAATTGGAGAAGCACGAAACCATGTTTTGTGACACTTAAAAATATATTAAGTGATTTTAGCACCTTGACCGGCAGTCGACCTGAAACAATTTCTAAGCGCCACAAATCACGGTTCGAACTCTCAGCCAGCATAAACCAATCCCTGGACTTGAGATCTATAAATCACTTCAGGATCGCTTGACCTTTCCTAATCGACATACGATGGTTTGGATCGACTGGAATTCTTCGATTTGACAATTCAATATATATCGGACTGCCGGTCATTTGGTGTTTTCAACACCTTGACCGCTTACAGGCCATATAGTAGCCACAGCGAAAAAAAAAAAAAAGAGAGAGTTTTGGCCACTTACTTGCATATGAATGGCCTGTATTGCTGTATGCCTCGTTCTTCAAACAATGCCGCTACCAAAAACGACGGAAGGGTCATAGAGGAACCAAGCTCATCATCCGCTTTCGACTTGTGAACTGACACGTAAGGAAAAGAGCTCTCTCTGTCAGCAACCCATTTCTGCTTATTTACATATTTTGTTTCCACAGAGTCAAGATTGATCTTCTGACGATGATTGAATGATCTTAATTCAGTTAGTTCAAGCCACTATATTAGTTCGGGGAACCGTTACAGACACCAGAAATAATGGAAAAACGTCCTGCAAAGAAAGATCCTAATGCTGTTTTTCTCCTTTCTCGACAACCGGAAATCTCCAAGTGTTTTACACCTTTTCATTATAAATAATGTTTTAAATGGATAAAATTTCAGTAAATAGAAAACTAGATTATCTCGAAGCGCGCACTGATCATGGAGTCACTGCTTCTTGCACAGTTTACGTTTGATTGTAAACATTCTCACTTTCCTTTGTGCGGAACGCAACTTAGATGAATTCAGTAAATCTTAGCACATTCTGTGCAGAATTTGGCATTTTATTAGAAACTGCGAAATGAACAGTCCAGTTTTTCCGATTTTTACGGATTCTTAGGTCTTTCCATTTTTTTTATCAGCTTAGAACGTTAATTCAGTGTTCTAACCATTGAACACGATGAATGCAGAATTTGTGTCTAATGAATGTACAGTTAGGTTTTGATAGATTTTCACGGAATTCACCTCCCGTAAAATTTCTGCATGCTACAGCAGCTAAGGGCATTCTAACCACTGAGTATTGAAAATGCAGAATTTCTGCGTTCAGATTAAGTATCACTGCTCTCGCAGTCACGTTTTTGTGATTTTTTTCGGATTTCATCGGGTGCAGAATTTCTGCATACCAGCTGGAATTGAGTAAATATCATACTTGGACTTTTTAACCACAAAAAAAGGTGCTGAATTTCTGCCTTCCTATCAGTCCGTTTTCGCCTATTTAGTTACATTTTTGTGTGCTTGCAGATTTCCATAGTTTTCAGAACTACTGGTGGTACTTTGAATAAGGACTGTAAAATTATGACTGCCAAATAAAGGCATTCTTCATCTAACCGGTTGGGTTGTTGTTGGATATAAAGGATTCTCGATAAAAATCTTCTAGGCTCGGAGGAATATTTACTAATTCATCGGAATTAGTCATTTTGGAAAAAAAAATTACTTTGGAACGCGTGAAATACGGAATCCCCTTTACAACCATAAACAGACTGTATGCTGTTACATGCTTGAGACGGATCAGAAATTCTGAGTCCTTTGACAACCACGAACAAATAGCGGTTTTTGTTCTGTGTTGTGATGGGGGATCAGAAATTCTGAATCGTTTTACAACCACGAACAGATAACCGTTTTTGTACTGTGTCGTGATGGGGATCAGAAATTCTGAAACTTTTTACAACTATGAACATATAGCGGTTTTTGTTCTGTGTCGTGAAGGGGGATCAGAAATTCTGAATCGTTTTACAACCATGAACAGATAACCGCTTTTGTCCGTGTCGTGAAGGGGGATCATGAAATTTTACAATTTGACGGAATTGGAAAATTGGATGTATTGGTCCTCGTGGTCTCAACGGAAGACTTACTTTTCTCCTTCCAATTAGCCGAAACCCTTCGGAAACACTAACTTTTTCAGTTACAAATATCCATACTGCTCTGAATTTCCCCAAATTGGAACGCCACATTTTAGTTTGGAACGCGTTTTAACATACATGTAGTTCTGAAATCCATAGTTAATGAATGGAGATGGTTATGAAACTCGACAAGTCTTTTTTTTTTCATGTTTTTGTCTGTATTTTTGGCCTTGGCGGTGCGCAAAACACGCCTTTTTTCGAGAAATTAACAAATCAAAGCCTTCGATTAAATTATGCGCACCTAATTTTAAGATTTCCGGTGCACTGTTACGGTCAATTCAACATCGATTGCGACAACATTGTTCTCGCATTTGAAAGTTTTAAGGTTTCATAACCAGTCCCTCCATTAACTATGTGAACTCCAAAGACAAGTAAAAATTTGTTTTATTTGGCCATAGTAGCACTTAAAAGCGATTCACTTTTCCCACACGCTTGCCGGAGGGTCTCAATGGGGTTAAGCGTGTGGCGTGAAACGTCCAAAAAATTAACTGTGTGTCGTGAAAAAGGGAAAAAAATAACCGTGTGTCGTGAATTATTTTGTCCAGATAACCGTGTTGTTTGTAGCTTTTCCTAAGCTCTGAACAATCATTTGATGTAAAAATTAAGCGTGCACCGTAAAATCGCGAAATTTTTAACCGTGTACGTGTTTGCTTCAACCCCATTGAGACCCTCTTGCCGGGGGTGCCGGCTGTGCTGTTCCATTTTTTATTTCATCTATTTGGTAAGAACTTTGTCTTTATGGAGTAGTGGAAAAATCAGCAAAAATCTATTGCCAGTTTTTTGGCAATTTCAATTGTACGGAAGGAGTAAGCACGAGTGGAATATCCCGGCACTAAAGTTAAATCTCTTTTGGATTCTTAAGTACTCACAAAGGCATTCAAATAAATTTTTCAGGTACGTACTTGAATTTACCATAGAATGACACCAAGCTCTGCGTTATACGTTGGATTATATTTATGAAATCGAACTAAATTTGTCCATCATTGGGGGTGCGCGGCAATTGTCAAAGTAGCTTAAATAACCGTATTCGTCAGCGTCGTGCAATGGAAACGAGCACGGGGACCCCCAACTTTAATGACATCTTTATCATCCCCTTGTCATGTTACAACAGTGTGCGAAGTTTCGTCGGAAATCTATGACAAGTTCTATTGCTAGGGAGTCCCCTTAATGCTCTTGCTTCTTAGGTATTGTCATGTTCGCTGTGTTCTTTGCCCTATAGACACTAATTATTTCGGACCCGGTATATGACTGAGACCAGTCCTGATTTCCGATACACGATTGATGTTGAAGATGGGGCATTCTCGTCACCAGAGCCTGGGATCGACCCAAGGCTTAGGCTTGATTACCAGCCGCTGTTCGGGAACCGGAGCCAGCGCTTCTCCTCGAAGACACGACTGGATGCGTGAGGTGAGCCATTGTTGATCACCGCCAATCAGAGACTAGCCTGCCCAAATCGGGCAGGCATAAATTGTACTTTTTTAGATTGTGGTTGCCTGTGTTCAAGCTTTACAGTGCCTTTAAGGTGGGAAACATAACAAGAGTTCGACGACAGAAAGTGTTCGAAAAGCTGGGGACTTGTATTATGTCGTCCTCTACCGTTTGAGTTCGGAAACTTCACTAATTTTCCAGTCGGCGTCAAGGGCAAATTACGTCTTTCAAAATCAATTGTTATTGCAATTCTCCTCAGACGTCGCTAATGTGAGAGCAAGGAAAATTCTTCGAGAATCGAGATCAATTGAAATTACTGCTGAGTTTGTTTGTGGCAGAACGAGGGGGCTTATGAGGCCAACTGGGAGATCTGAAGCGGTCGAAGAGTGATTTTGTTGATAATTCGTCGGTTGAACTCAAACTCCTCACATTATATTGCTGATTTCACTACAAACTCAAGCTCGCATCATCTGAAAACTTCACACGGACGTTTTAGGCATTGCTATGTAATTGCTGTTTTGTTAAAATCAATGTTTTGGGATGTCTAATTCTATTTCTCGGCAACTATTTACGTTGCATATATAAATTATATTTTGAATTTATGTACGTCACAGACACAATCTATCGCTTACTCATCTAGCCGTCTCTTCTCGGGGGCGTACCCGAACTCGAGTGAGCGGCGGAAATTGAGCCTACCCAAGGCTCTGGGAAACTTAATGAAGGAGAACATGCGCCGTAGGGTTCTTATAGCCAAAAATTGGCTATTTGAACCTTACGGCGCCTGCTCACTCCTCGTGCTAACATGAATGCACCAATTAGATACCCTTTTGATTGTTCTTCACGAAAACCAGTGAGAAGACACTTTGCTTCAGGGGTCCCCAGAGGTCTGCTCTTCCTCGGTCAAGAGAAGAGCTCTGGGGTCGAGATTGGAAGATGGAAGAGAAGAGCAAGGAGACACTTCATGTCGCTTAGACTTCGCTTATTGAAACCCGCGTGCATCTAATTAGGTGAATTTCTGGACATATGTGCTAAAGATGCTGGGGTCCGTTTCTCAAAAAGTCCCGAAACTTTACGGGCCATTTTCGGGTGTCACAATTCCTTCTGTATCTCATGAACGGAGAGGATTTAAGTCCAGTGTAAGTCGTCAAACTTCACAGCCAGTTTGCTTTTTACTACTTTGAAAACTTGTTAAAAGATACATACAAACTTTATTAGCATTCCCCAGGGGGCTTTTCAATACTAAACAGCAAAGCACATTATGATAATAAATGAATAAAATTATAAAAGGCCGGTCATTAAAATAATTCTCTAGCATGTGCATTTTAAACTTTTTTTAAAATGAGGTTAAAGATAACTGTTTAAGGTCGTTGTCTAAGTTGTTCCAAATGTTGACTGCTCTAGCTGTAGAGGAAACGTCGCTGGCTGGACTTTATCTTAGTTGGAGGAATATCAAGGGATTCTCTGTTTTTAGTTTTATGATAGTGCATGAATAGACTTGCGCTTTCGGAAAGACTCACACATCTATGTGGGGGCCAGGCCCTTCATGCACCTAAATGTCATTAGAGTGT
>OX421451.1:8266089-8276089 GCA_949126865.1 Montipora capitata
GATACGGTCCGAAGAGTAGATAACTTGTATTGTTTTTAAGTAACGTATGCATAATGAAATTGGGATAGTAGTGTATAGAGAAATGCCCGGGATTTGGGCGGGGGAGAGAGGAGGATGTTGAAGTTTCGACTTGATCGGTGCATTGTATTGGCAAAGCTAGTAGAGATGTTCGGCGGGAAAACTGCAAAAATACTTTCGTTTATTTACGCCCTCCGAGGAATCGAGAAAGTCGGGGCATTTCACATCAAAGGAATAACCCAAAATGAGGAGGTTTAGAACCCATTCTTTTGCCGTTGTCATTCTTGACGACGACGTCTTTGCGTAAGGTCCCTTATACTACGTATGACGTCTCAGACGGTTTAGATTTAGCAACAGTCGTTGCTTTCTTGACATGTGCGAACACTGACAACCATAAAAATACTTTTTAACGTCCAGTTTACTTCTTAAGTTCTCTGAGTAATTCCTTTTTTTTTTTTCCTTTTGTAAACTTAAAGTTGTCTATTTGGATACCTCACGTTCACCTTCTCATCTCAGGTTCGGGACCATTGCTCAACCAAAGATGCTGGAATTGCAGCAGGAGATGCTATCCCTGGCATTTCTAACTCAGTCTGGTGTCACGGTGTCGCTCCTTATTCTTGCTGTGTTGTTTATCTACTGGCGCGGAACGCGTGGCTTTGCTGACCTCAACAAATTTAACGTCGGTGGTCCAAAGCCCGTTCCGTTCTTTGGAAATGTTTTGGAGACATGGAAATATGATGGATTGCATCGTCTACACCTTGATTTTTTTAAAAAGTACGGCAAAGTATTCACCATCTGTCTGGGTGGTAAGCCGTCTTTAGTCGTGGGAGACCCAGAGCTGTTGAAGCAGATAATGGTCAAGGATTTTCCATACTTTCGAAATCGTGTCCTAGATGGACCACCCACCAATAGTGCGTTTTCTAAGAGCGTCTTGGCAGCACGTGGAGACGACTGGAAGCGGATCCGTAACACGCTGACGCCGCTTTTCAGCTCGGGAAAAATGAAAATGATGATGCCGCTGATAGAGCGATCGTGTGACACGCTTTTGGAGAAACTTGAGGATATCTCAGACGCTGGTGAGTCAATTAAAATTTCATTTTATACAAAACCAGAAGCATAAAATATAAATAGTCTGGATATTAAATTGAAAAATGCAAAATTCAACAGAAATTTTGCTTACGTATTGGTCACGCAAATGAAACCGTCGTGGCCGGTTTGCTTTGCATCGGATCCTTGAAGTCTGAGACACCACATAATTTCATCGAGAAAGACCAGAAAGAAGCTCTTAGGGAAAGGGTGAAATTTCTGCCGATGACACACCGTGAGGCCTATTCCGACGGATGAGAGGAGCACCATTATGCATATTTGTTGTGCAGGAGCCAATTACACGGAACCACCATCTTCCATATATTAACCCTCTGAATCAACCCTTTCCCGTATCTTGCTATTTTTAGAAGCACCTCGCAGGGGGGCTTTAGTGGGGGTTTTCACAATAGCCAATCATAAGAGACCTATGGTCAGCCATTTATTACGTCACATTTGTATGTGAGGTTTGTGAACCAGTCACTTTCGTCACATACGTCAAAATATAGTAGTTTTAAAAATAGAAATATACGGGACAGGGTTGACTAAGCGTACAATACAGATGGAAGCTCCGAGTAATGGGCTCCGGTTGTTGTGTTAATAGCCCACTTTTGATATATTTAAGGGTACGTTCGATTGACCCTATTCCGGAATAACTTTATATCTTTTAAGATAGATTTCTCTTTTAGATCAATTTTGTATTTTTAGTAGTATAGGATATATAATTTGAGTTTGTTATTTTAGTGATTTGCAGGTCCACATCAGCCTTACTGGCTGCCAATTTGTAACCAGCATTACCAAATAAAATGATGATGACCCGCGTTGGTAAAATCTATTCATATTTCGACTTCCCTCGCCTCTCTTTTAGATGGAAGTGTAGACATGCAGGACTGGTTCAGGAAGATGACATTGGAAGTAATTCTAACCACAATTTTTGGCGTAGACGCTAACATTCAAAAGGGAGAAAATCTTGAACTGCTACGCCAGGCAAACAGAATTGTTCGAATTCCGTACGCCATTCGACTGATTGCCCGTCTTCCGTTCGGCGGGATTATCTTTAGGCTGCTAGGCAAGATAAGAGGCCCAAAACGAAACTATATACAAGGCATTGCAGAAGAAATCGTTAAAAGCCGTCGTCAACAGGGATTCACAGAAAGGAAAGATCTGCTGCAACTCATGATGGCGGCCGCTGGTGAAGGACTCGGAAAACTAACGGATGAGGAAATTGTAGGCCAGATGATTTTTTTCTTACTTACTGGCTACGAAACGTCAAGCAACACGCTGAGTTTCATACTCTATCACTTAGCAGTAAATCCAGATATTCAGGACAAACTGAGGGAAGAAGTAAGACGAGCCATGGATGTCAACGAAAGTAAGAAGAACCTTTACGAAATAGTTTCAGCTATCGAGTACCTAGACTGCGTCATAAAAGAAGCTCAGCGCTTGAATACACCAGTCCCTTTTGTCAACCGAGAGTGTGCTGAAGATTACGATTATAATGGCATTCACATTCCTGCTGGAACGGAGGTTATAATTCCTATATATGCTGTTCATCATGATCCGGATGCCTGGGTGGAACCGGAGAAGTTTGACCCCGAGAGATTCCGAGGCCCCGCAAGCAATACCCGCCACCCCTTCCAACACCTTCCTTTCGGAGATGGTCCCAGATATTGTCTTGGAATGAGATTAGCTCTTCTGGAGATAAAGATTGCATTGGTCAAAATCCTGATGAAGTTCAAGTTTGTGCGATCACCCGAGACACAAGTTCCTTTGATCATTCGTTGTGGTATCTTTCTTAGTGCAAATGATGGCGTGATGGTCAGAGTGGAATCTCTGTTGAAGTAACCAAGCAGAGGGATATTACCGCGTTGGTGTCTTGATCCGGGAAGAGAACACAAATGCAACATTGTTGGGCGTGGGGTGGTTGGGTACTACAACAGAAATGTTTCCAAGATAGTCGCCGCTTATAAAAGTTCAGGGGCACCCAAGGATAATCTTCGACGAAATATGTGTTCGGGAGAGTCAAGCTGTTCTAAGAATTTCGGTTCTACGTTGCCAAACAGCTATAGATTTCTTTACTAAAAATCACCTAAAAGACTCGCAACCATGGGAAAAGTAGTCCCTTAAGTTTTCGGAAGGGATCTTTTTGCAATTTTGACACTTAAAAAGGTCACCTGCAATTTCGGATGAGCAAATGGTTCGCTGGGAAGTTCTTAGAAGGCAACGTTCAGCTAGCAATTTCTGAAATGAAGATTTCATTCCCTAAAATGTTCGGACACTTCAATTCTCAGCTAAGATATCCGAACAAATCAAATTCTTCTAGGTGATAAAAACATCTGTTTAGAAAGTCTTTATACATTACAAGGAACCTAGAAACGTCTCTCAAAGGCTTTTGGCTTAGTTTGTTTATTGGGTGCCCTTGAAAGTTTTTTCTTTCACCCAGGTTATAATCTCATTCCAAGTGCAACGATAGTCGCGCACTTGTGATGGGAATTATTTCTGTTTTCAGTTTATAATTTCCAATAGCATTTATTTTCGCTAGTGCTTATAACTGAGTTATTATTCAATTTTCAATCTCAGAGTACGTTTCTAACATTCTGAGTGGCTCAATCAATATCGATTATTAGCAACATGTACCGTATGGTTTCTCCAAGTGTTGCATATTTGAAAAAAATTGTGACATGAAGCGAATTTTTACGCGACTAAATGTTCAGGATTTGATTTCCTTTGTATAAAATTGTTAGATGTATTCAAAGTTCATCGAGTGAACAAAACCATGCATTTTGTCAGTATATAGTGTAATGAGTGAATTAGACGGTAATGCAAACTGAAATCCTGGTCAAAGGTGAAGGAATCCTTCCTACTTGTATGTCCGAAGCGAAATAAAGCTTGCATGATTTTAAATGGAGTCGAAGTAGCTAGGCCGAAAGTTAAGTATTTTCCGGTCCATTTGTGAAGGGACATAGACGTCACTAATTCGATTAATATGATCGTCCATGAACATGCCGCCAGTTCTTGTCGACACAATGTTCATCACGTCATGCCTACAGACAGTAGGTGTTTCTTGTCACCTCAATTGCACTCTTGTGAACATATTCTTTGTGACTTCTGCGCACTCTTGAAGGTCTGGAACGATCGGAGTTCCAGTTGATCGATGTGCGCCTGCTTGATGTAAAGAATGAAAATCATGGTAATCAGCGGAGGAAGACTGGAAGTTTTGGAAAAGAAAGTGTCTCTCCTCAAGACCATCCTTGCAGATCCCTCCACGATCATCGCTGAGGAAAACGACCCAGTTTGGATGTTATATGGTAACGGTAGGGTCTTCACAAAGTGAAATACACACAAAGAACAACAATAACAAACAGGAGTTTTAAAGGTCGCTCGATACAAAAGCGCTTGACTCGATCATGTGACTGGTTGCTACAGGCATACCATGACAACATCAGCAGTTTCAGACTTTTCCCTATCCATGATAGCACTTTTATTCTATTCGCAATAAAACTCTTTATCCATAACAGCACTTGTTTCTATGAAAGAAATTTTCTCTCCATGACAAAAATTTTTTGTTGTATGATGAAATTTTTTGCTTTCCATGACAAACGCCGATACCTTCTCCTGTTCACATCAAATCTCTTTTCTGTCAACGGCAATTGCGATTGATGGTATTTAAAGCCATGACGTCGATGGAGTTTTGGTGCGAGATCAAGGGTGGCGAACGAGGATATGGCCGGACGTTTTTGCCAATGCCATTGCCAATGCAAAGGTTCCCAGTACTCGGAAAGTGTTCAATTCCTGTCAAAATGTCGTGGTAAGGTAATCGTCGTAAGGTCTCTTCATGGAAGACTGACAAAATACGGAGTGACTAGAAATATACGAAGCTACGACATTGTCGGCGTCGATGAGGAGGGACGAAGGCTTGTCGATGGGCCTCAATGTCTAGTTTGATGTCATTCGCGGAGACCCAGGGGGAGGTCAGTCGAGGCAGGAGGTCTTCAAGAAATCACAGTCAAAACCAGGAACTGTGAGAGTTCGCAATAATGGGGAAACGAGTCTCACGGACAAGCTTCAATTAAAAGGCAATTTTTTGACTGGGTGGAAATCCACAGTATTTATAATTTCCGTTCGATCAGATGTCGTTTTTTGACTTCCTGTACTAAAAAGTAATTCATATATCTTTTGTCGCCATTTTTTGATCGCTATACTTATCTTGTTCATGCCACGAGAGGATGTGGGGAGAGGTATCTGTAGTGGTATCTGTGCAGTGCCGGGACTCGAAAACTTACCATCCATCTTAAAAGACGGCAGTCATTGTGACAAGTAAGTTTTAAGAGCTATGTTCGAAGATATTGGATTGGAATGGGGTATAGATGAGTCCACTACCATAAACATGAATAGGAGTGCCCTGAGGCCTTAAAATAACAGGAACGGGGTGACCAAAAGGGCTACCGTTACTTCCCAGGTATAGGCAATGGTGACACCTACAAGTTCTTTGGAAAACACCGTAGTATCATGGCAACACTGAGAGCAAAGAGTTATCGAAGTAGTACTATGGAGTACGAGAACCGGGTACGGGCAAGCTTGAATTCCCCCGCTGTCAATACCGCGTAAAGTCTGAGCCACCAATACTCACACAGGTCCCAGCTTACAACACTACACGTAGACAAAAGAATGGTGTGTCGATATTATCAAGGATCTGGTAAAGGAAAGCACAAGTGTGAGTCGACGCAGTTCTTGCTTCTCCCGCCTGACAAAAGTGCTAAAGGAATGATTCAGATACGGACACTTTCCATCTCGACCCCAGAGCTCTTCTCTTGACTTAGGAAGAGAAGAGCTCTGGGGAACCTTGTAACAAAGTGAAGAACAATAAAAAATCGTCTCTAATTGGTGCATTCATGTTAGTATGAGGAGTGAGCAGGCGTCGTAAGGTTCAAATAGCCAATTTTTGACTATAAGAACCCTGCGGCGCATGTTCGAGTTTTCCAGAGCCGTGGGTCAAGGTTCTGGTAACAAGAATGAAGACACTGTAAGAGCACCGAGATAAAGATTGCCATGATATTGAAAACTGCAAAATCAAGAGAAAGAAAAAAATTATAAATCAACATTTAAAGCGCTTAAAGTACGGAAACGATCTCGGTTTGGAATGCAGCTTTGATGAGAATGCACCGATCATGTCAGATGAAGACCAAGTAGTGAAAGTAAATGACGTAGAACTAAACATAAAAGAATTATGAGAAAACGTAAATATTAAGTACAGGAAACAGCTATTGGTGGGGAAGCTCATGAGCCAGCATTGGAACGACCCAGAAATTCAGGCAAAGAAAAACGTACCATAATTATTGTGCTGTCAAAATACACATCCACTAGACAACAATTATTAGATAGTGAAAAACATATTAATAATTTATTAGCCTAACAGCTTATCATATCAAAACACCGATAAAACGTCACGAGCATGAGCTTTAAATCAGATAAAACACTCCTCATCAGAGTTCTTTATATAGCGGCTTGTTTTTCTTGTATGCTAATATTTTCCTCTCACATTTTGCACCATTTACCGTGGACTTCACAGCTTCTCGTTTATTAAACAGTACCTAAGGTTTACAGATCTAAAATATCTGCATGACCAAGTAAAACAAACATCGTACCGTATCTGCTGTCAGGACCAGGAAAAGGTGGCACATTTACTATTTGTGCAAAAATTGGGTTTTATCAACGGAGTTGATAATGTAAATTGACCACCGTACAGAGATTCTAAAAGCTGACGTTTCGAGCGTTAGCCCTTCGTCAGAGGATTCGCTCTGACGAAGGGCTAACGCTCGAAACGTCAGCTTTTATATATAGAACTGATCTCTGTACGGTGGTCAATTTGCATTATCAACTCCATTGATAAAACCAAATTTTTGTATACTACTTCCCCACCCACGCAGCACCGCAGTTTCTTTAGAAACTACCCCCCTTCATACATTTACCATGTGGCTGTTCAGAACTAGCGCTCAAAATTCTGCGCCTTTGGATTACTGATCAAAACATCTGCGCTGACTCGACTTCTGCGCCGATAGTCATGGCTCTTATCACTTCAAAACGCAAAGAATTCTTTCGATCTTTACCAAACCTTCTCAAGAAAAATACCAAATAATTTTTGGTCTGTCTTCAAAACTACCTCAAAATGGGTTGTTTTCACGTGACGTCATCGCCGCCATGTTGGTGATCGAAAACAAAAGATCTCTCATTCGCTCCTTTTGTTCGTCCACCAGCGATTGTACATTGCAGCATTGTTATCAGTGTCTCTAGAGATTGGTTTCAAACCATCTATAGGCTACTGCAACCAGTAAAATGCTTTGGATCTACGAAAATGGATCTATTGGGAGATCTGCCGACTATCCTTTTGATGTTGCTGATTTACTTAACAACTACTTTTGCTCCACCTTCAAATCGCCATTTAACCCACTGACTACGATAGTCTCCTACTGTCCTAGTCAAGCTATCTCAAGCTCTTCAACATATATCATAAATGAGGTACAACTCTCCGTGACTGTTGTCCACGTTGTTCTACTATCTCTTGACGGCAACTGATAAAGCTACGGGCCCAGACAAGATACCTGCGAAGCTGTTAAAATGTTGTGCTTATATTTTCTGTTCATCCTTATGTTCCATCTTCAACAAAAGCCTATCACTAGACACAATTCCATCGGATTGGAAGCTCTCTCTAGTTTCTTCTTGGTTTCGTTAATATTAATATCCTTTTTGTCAATATCTCTATATCTCGTGTACAGGAAGACAAATTTCTAGGAATCAATATTCATGAAAACTTACCTTGAAAACGACATATCACTGCCATACGTGGTAAAGTTTCTAAGGTTAAGGGTGTTCTTAGCAGGTCAAGACATGTGTTGCCCTCACATACCCTAAAAGCCTTATACAATTCTCTTTTCTTACCATATATATAGCTACTGCATTTTGATCTGGTGCTCTACCTATTCCTCTCATAGATTAAAAAAGAAAGATATTCGTTTTATTACTTTCTCACCTCTTCGCACTCAGTCTAAGTTCTTCCCCCACATTCTGTTTATAAGTTTCAAGTGTCTGCTTTGTTTTTTCACATTTCAATAACCTGTTACCTCCTCCTCTGTCTTCTCTTCTCCACTTTAACTTTGGTTACCATGATTATGAAACTCGCTTTAACTTACATAATCCTTTTTAAGATATCAATTTGCTATCTGTTACCAAGCGCCTAATATTTGGAATGACATTCCTATTACTGTTCGAAACTCTCTTCAACTTACATAAATTCGCTTTAAACTGCGTTTAACTTACATAAATCCTTTCTAAGATACCAATTTGCTATCTGTTATCAAGGACCTAATATTTGGAATGACATTCCTGTTACTGTTCCAAACTCTCTTACAATTAATAATTTAAAAAGAATCTCATGTCTCATTATTTAAGTCTCTGAAACTTGACCTTTGACTAGGACAGTGATCACTTAGAATTTCTGCAACTTCTCTTTTCTTCAATTTGAATGTTATGTGTGTGTATGTGTAGTTGCCTTTCTTAATTCTTATAACTCAAGTAATTTATTTTTTCTTTCTTTGCTGACCATTAGCCCATTTAAGCCCATGGCTTTGGCTCTACTGTGGTAATTTATCCTTACTTGTGTGACAATAAACAAAATGAAATAAATGATGACTGACATTTTGTTGGGATCGGACTTTCAGTAAAGCATGAGGAAGACAAGAAGATCTGGCTGGTGGACATGTTCTGTCCACAAAATAACAGCCAAGAATTATAATATGTAGATTTAGCCAAGCCTAAAAGCGGAGCTCCTGGTTATTTATTCTTACTGCCTGTAGGGTAAGTGAAAATAAAAAATTTCGAATTGTCCGCGTTTTGATGTCTCGGTTGCTGCTTTAATAATAAAATCATTTTCTTTGCGGCTTTCTTCTATAGAAAAATTCATTGCCTAACTAGTGAATTCCACCGTACATTTTACGCTAAAAACGGATATCGCATGAACCACGAAGCCATGAGTACGATATCGGTTTTTCCAGTGAAATATACTTTGAAATTTACCAGTTTGGCAATGAATTTTTCTTGAACCGCATGAGTTTTAAAAGAAAACAAACACACCCTCAGTGAGCGAATGCAAAAGGAAAAATACCATTTCAGAGTCAACTGTCAGTAACCAGCGAATAGGAATCACGCTAAAATTAGAAGCCATAAAAAAGAGCTTTGTCAGTTCAAGGTCAGAAAAGAGTTTTACTGATGTACTTTATTCCTCTTTATATCTGAAAACCAGATCATTCACATTTTGATGTATTTCATTGAAACACGCCAGGTTGGCTTGGAATAGGATGGCCAAAATACGGCAATGCAACCAAGAAAAGACGAACTTCAAACAAGATCCGCTCCAACACTTGAATATTTAACGTTTAGGTGCTTTAAACAAACTTCTGAAAACACAAGTTAGTGAAATTTCCCCCTAATTTTACGAGAACTCGTTGCGCGCGATCACGTGTTTATAACATAATGGCAAAATTATCTCGTCACTGTCGAGGTACATAAAAAACCAGTTGGGCAAACGGATTAAAAAGCACTTGTTCGATCGCATTTTAGAGCAAAACAAACAAACAAACAAATCAACTTTTTCTTAATGATCAAAAGAGTACAGATAATTGTTATTTAATTCCAGTTGACAATAAGAATTCGATTTTCATTCCTGAACAAAGGAAAAACCGATTAAACCACTTTTTGAAAATAAGAAACGGTTTAGTGCCCAAGGAAAGAATTTGTAAAATAACTTCTTCCACGAGCTATTACAGTGACTGGTATTCTGTTTTGTCGTTGTCGTTCTCTTTCACTCTCCTTTCGTTTCTGTTCGAGTTATACGTCCTCCAGGCAT
>OX421451.1:8281089-8293589 GCA_949126865.1 Montipora capitata
GGGCAAAATACCTGTTTTCCTTCTCTTTTCCTTTCTGGATATCTAATATGCCTTGGTTTGATTTAATCTGGCCACTAAAAACAATTACTGGCTAAATTGATTCGGAAAAAATGAAATATGTAAAGAAAAGAGTTTGCAAGAGGCTTGAGAAATTAAAGCGATTTAATCGTTCTTATTATTTACTTTTGATTAAACATGTGAATGTAAGTAAATAATATCGACTGGATATAAAAAGTTAGAAATAAATATATACACAACTAGACTTGCCTTTTTGTTGGTCAGTATTTTCATGAAACTGTTCCTCTTTTCGTACTCGCTCCGCATCCAAAAAGTGACATTTTCCTCGTTATTTATATATTTGTTTATGTTTTAATTTGTTCAACGGGCTAACAGAAATAATTCGTGAAATGTCAGAGTTAAAAAGTATTCTACCTTCTGTTTGTTGGAGTCCTTTCTTTTCCATGGAATGTATTTAACGTGATCCATTATGCTTTTGTCGGCCTGAAGTTTGCATTTACAACACCAGTTTGTCCCAGGGTCTGTAATCTGGTAATTTTTTTCCCAACCGTTTCGAAGTCCTGGTAAAACCGTTCAGGGATAGGTTTGAAGAACACGAACATGGTTTATTGTTTCGATGGATTGCCGCAAACAAATCCACGATCCCGACGAAATCCCTCCAGCCCTTGCCAATGTTTTGTCAGCTCGTCTGAGCCAAGCCGAATGACTGCAATTTTCTTTTTCTTTACGAGTTTTTTCTTCGTTTACACACCGCTTGCCGTCAGCTTCCGGTGTCACGCATCGCATGATTGATAATAACAAATAAAAATATACTACGCTGTCAGCCCGCAGCATGACGCCGTTTTTGAAGACGTATAAGTTTTTTGGTAAAGCTCAAACGAAATGGTAAATCAACAGAATACCGGTAATTTAATAAACTTTGTGTCTGGAAAGTCTTAAGTTTTCCTTTTACCTTTTCTTTTTTCCTTTTACAGATTTCTATGAACGTTTCAATTTTTTTCGTAGATTTTGCGTTACACCGGTTGTTTCCAATGTTTTCCTTTAAAATTTTGCGCGGGAAATTGGCGCGCGGCTGGCAAAAAAAATATCCATTTGGGCATGCGCAGACGTTTGACCGCTGTGTTTCTCGGTGAGCTCTAAGCTTGAGCCCGCGATATGGTCACGTGATACTGGTCAGCGGATACCTTGATTTGACAGGTGTCAATTGATCAAAACATGGATGTCCAATATCAAAGATTTATGCTGTAAGCTAGCGTGATACTGGTCCCATTGGCATACATGGTGGGGTGGACGTAGTACGTACGGACGGTCGATGACGTAATGGCTATAAAACCAAAATTTCTCGCGTCGATGGGTTACCATTGACTATGGTGCTCCGCGCGCGCGCCTTTCCGCTATAACCTTTACTTAAAGAGGGTGACACCTATTACTATAAAAGTATTATCTCTAGTGGCCCTTCAGAAACAAAAATTACAACAATGATGATAAAAAGGCAATGTAGAAACAGTGATCACAAAAAAAGATCAGAAAAATTCTGAAAGATTAAAACAAAAGATAAATGTTAAACGAATGAGCATAGATTAGTAGAAAGGAAAATCTATTTACGTTGATATGAAAAACCACGCAATCTTAAAATTAGAATAACTTTTATTATTATTATTTCTCAGTGCGTGAGCGGGCGCAATTCAACAAATCCTGCAATCTGATTGGTTCCAGGAGCGGGCGGAATTTTCTCATCCGGCGCGCTCACGGCGGGCGTAATCCTAGCCTTAGTTGCGTGAGCTTTGTATGATGACCTTAAATTTCCATTATTTTTTACACATACGGACGTTATTTTTCATTAGACAAGAGGATTGGAAATAGAATTCAAATAAAAATAATTCTTCTTGAAACGTTCAGTTCGTAAGTCACTTTAATACTGCATTCGCTATCAAGCGCGGTGCGAGCCAACAATTTAATAAAAGTGATTTCAGAGAGGAAGGGAGAAACAGCTAAGGGTCGGCCGTATAGAGAAAAAACTGTCACCACGGTCTACGACCTCGGGCAGCATTTTCAAGACCTCGGTCACAGTTTTTCCCTATACAGACCTCCCAGCTGGCAAACAACATGTATATATAATTTTTTTTTCAGTGCGTGAGCGGGCGGAATTCAACAAATCCGCAATCCGCAATCTGATTAGATCTGGGAGCGGGGGGAACTTTCTCATCCGGCCCGCTCGAGGCGGGAGGAATCCTAGCCTTGGTTGCGTGAGCTTGTGTGATGACCTTAAATTTCCATGAATTTTGACACCGAATCATTTCACTAGACAAGAGTTGTGTGAACTAATGCTTCTTTATTTCTGGTAATGTTTGGCTTCAATAAATAACAAAATATATAATTTACTAAATTTAACAGCACAATATAGCACCTTAAAAGTTTTAGGGAAGTTTATCTTTGAGCTTTCCACTATTTCCAGCTTAGTGCCTGTTTAAAAAGCGGCGAGTTCAGTTCGCTCCCACTATGAAGACAATGAAGAAATAATTAATAAAACTCACTTAAAGTCATATTAAAGCTTTTTCTGCAGGTCAGCCGATGTCACAGAGAAAGAAAAATTGTCTTTTGTTAAGAGTGAGCCACACGTTGGTATATAAGCAGCCGAGCTCATTTTTTCACATGGAAAGAAAAAAACAACTACTATTAATAACTATTAATACACCAGCCTAATCTTCAACTTATTACGTTGATAATAATCATGTTTTTCAACCAAAAGAAGTTTGCCGGAAACCAAGGGGGTTGGCTGGGTGTCTACTGTTGCAGCAAGGTATGCTCGTTTTGTTGGTTTTAATCCAGGCCTTTGGCTCCTCAGCCTAACAAATACGCCGCCTCCTACGTAATAATCTGACACCTGGAATAAGTTGGCTGAATCACTCGTGCAGTCTTTTCCTGGTTGTAATTTCTGAAAGAAAGTCAATGAAATGAAACGTTTATTAAACAAGCTCTCTACAAAAAAAAAGAGATAATATAACAAAATACAAACAAAAACAGAAGACACCCGGAGGCTTGTTCGCTCTACCGGGGTGGATCCAGGGGCAGATCCAGAATTTTTTTCAGGATGGGGGGAGGGGAGGGGGTGCGCTTACCTCCTGCCCCCCCTCCCCCCCCTAGATACGCCCCTGATCTATATAGGATCCGAACCAAACGGGAATACATGCAGTTTTTTCCCCAAAGGAGACACTTTGTGACGTATTAAATCAGTACCATGGTGTGGTCAGTTTTCGGTCAAATTTTTGTCCAAGAAAGCTAATAAAATGAAGATTTTTATTTTCCACTCAAAAATTCGTAATTGACTTTAAAATGGGCAAATCTGAGCGGGAAACTGATTTTAGTGTTAGTTTTTAAAATTTTTTGTCTTTCAACTTTCCTTTTTGAAGAATGCTTTAGTTTTCTGTAATTAAGTTATGTGTTCATGGAAAGCTTATTTTCTTAACTTAAAAATGATGTCTTGCTTTTTAAATATTTTTTTGAGAAAAAAAAAACCCTTCCTTTTGGGTTTTTGAATTTCGCGCGTTTATAGACGCGATACCAATTCAGTGGAGAAAACTTGTAAGGTAGAGAGGTCAATATACGCGTCCCGAATTAAACAGTACGGTTCGTCTTAGAATTGATTATGAAGACGTCGATTTGTCATCGGTCACTTCGAAATATCTTTACAATGTTTTTAAAAGTGCAAAGCAAACTCCTCCCTCTGCTCGAAAGAGGTTTCAGGGTCTTTTTCCATGATCTCCAAGTTGATTGGAAAGAAATATACTCACTCCCATTTTAAGTATCGTGTTCCTTATTTTATTATTTTTTTGGGTGGCATGAGTGTCTGGAAAGGTTTCAAAATAAGGGAAATTAAGAGCGCGGAAATTAACGCTGCACTTTATTAACGTCGCGGAAAACATAACATAATTAGCGCGACTTTAATTAACGCGAGTTTAAACGATTCGCGTTAATTTCCTATAACAAGATATTCAGGATTAATCGATTCGCCGTTCTCTACGTTTTGCAAAAATGAACTGGAATCCCTCCAGCATTTACTTTTAAATCGTGAAATAATACGATCTTTTTGGGAGGCCTTCCGTTATTGGCTCATGTTATGTTAAATAGAATTAGAACCTCTGACAATAGTGGATGTTCTGTTTGGTATTTTTAACGCAGGAGAAGACTTGATCTTGGTAAACCACCTTATTCTAGCAGCAAAGGTATATTTTTATAGATTTAAATTAAATGAGTCTCAGCCAGCATTACGGGTTTTGAAAGCAAAAATCAAAGTGGTATATGATATCGAAAAGATTATAGCAATTAAGCGGAATAAGGTGGATAATCGTATTAAAAAATGAGAAAAAGTCGAACCTTTTTTTAAGTATATTTTAATAGTTTATTCTGTTAAAGTCTTCTTCAGCCCCCTTCTGTTGTTGTTGTTGTTTTTTGAGTTATTGTCGTGTAGTATAATTTGTAAGTTATCTATATTTTGGTAATGAATCTAGAAAAAGGAAGTTTGAAAAAGTTATGAAAGGAGAATAGCAAAGCAACTCGAATGGACAAGTTAAGGCAAAAGGAAAAAAAAAAGTTCTTGTTTCAACTGTCAAGAGGGCTTTCCCGGACATCAAGCTCAGAGTTTGGAATTCCCTTTCCGACATTTTGCAAACCGGATATCGTAAAAAGAACTTCATCGAACTTACCTCAAAGACAATTTCGCTGTGGTTTAAAACTTTCAGCGAAAATTGAATTTGATTGTGTTTTATCTCGAAGCATATGCTGCCGCCATGATGGTACCTCATTGTCAGTGCTAAAAGAAAAACAAAATTGTATATATAAAGACAACTAAAACAAAAAAAAATTAGATATTAAAAGAAGTAGCACATTCAGCAGAAGTAAACGAATTGCTGATTGAGTTATATGTTGGTGTTGGAATTTTTCTCAATTCTAGGAACAAGGGCGAATTCAATAAACCAAACAGGAACGAAACAAAAACTGTTAAAGACGAAAGAAAAAAACTACACATAATTAGGAGCCCATCTGGAGCGTAAAACTTCCATACAGCGTCTGTGAAACGGCGTTTTCACAAGAAGGTTTCTTTTTAGACTAGCCCTTCCCGCGAATTAGGTCAAAAAACAAAGGCAGTTCCGGTTCGGTGACCCTATGACGTCAGCTTAATTTCTTGTAATTGGTCATCGGGCTCCGTGTGGGAGTCTCATTCGCGAGAAATTCAATCTAAAAATAAATTTGTCTGTGAAAACGCCGTTACACGAACACAGTAGAGTTGTAGGCTCCGGGTCATGGGTTCCTGACATAATAAAACGCATTGGAATTCGGTCTGTTTTTGGTCGGATCAATGGTGGCGAAAAGGTATTGATATACGGAGGGAATCTTATCTAAGACGATTCTTCATCTCATGAAGAGGCGCCGTCCTCCGATCCGATTTGAAGTTCTCGCTAACGCTCTTAAGATGCAGCGCTGTTGTTCCAAATTTCCTGCGCATAAGATCTGGACATCCATGCTTCAAGAAAAAAAAAGTACGTTAACGTTTAAATTTACTTACAAGCAAGTTTGTCATTTACTCTCCATTCGCTTGCTGAAGCTGTGCACCACATCCTCGTTTCCGATGAATGACACTTGTCATCATGAAGTTTGAATAGAGAACCTGGCGGTACATTGATTCGTCTGTGAGCCTGTACATAGAATTTATGACCAAATACTATGTCGACTTCAGTACCAAAGAGAACAACGCAAACCTGTCCATGCACAAAAAATATAGTATTAAATTCCACCTATTCTAATGTTGTCACCACTTTAAATCATCAGATGTAATGATAACCGCGTTGTTTTAATTTTTCAATACTGACCCCGTACTTACTGTGAAATTGCTTAATTCAAACGTGTATTTGCACGCTGGGAGGAAATAAACAAACAAAGGAAGAGGCGGTGATATGAAATTTGGCACGCGCGGGATCACGAGAGGCACGCGTTTCCTTCTCATCGGCTTTCCGCTGGTGCCAATCGGTTCATAAATTACTCCTCGTTGTTCATTGTTCGAGCAAAAGGCGTGGTAAACGGTGCATGACGAAATCACGGGGACAAAGAGAACTTAATATTTCCTTCTTGCGCGTTTAATTATCATAACAAGCTCAAGAATTGATTTAACATAGAGTTTCTTGAGGGCTAAGTGCAGATTTTGTTCTAGTATAGGGCATCGTGTGAAGAACAAGGAAAATAAGAACAATACACGCCCTTCCTATGAAAACAAGTCGCCGGGTATTCTGCAGTTTTTGGAGTTAAAAGCTTTTTATATTTTGCATACGTACTTGACAGCGGAAATACTGCGGCCAATATTTGTGAAAGCCAACTGGTGTGAGCTTAGGATCGATAAACGATTTTAAATCAAAGTTAAATGTTAAAATAATGTTTGAAGAACACTGCCGATAGTGTTATCAATTTCGAAATCGGCCTAACTGATCAACAGGAAATCCTTTACGGTAGGAAAGGACTAAAATACATTGAATTTCCGTTTTCAATTAACGTCTTTCAACAGGTTATGTAGCGTCCATCCCGGCGAGGCTCCCCGACATCGCGACACACTAGAAACGGGTTGCAATTCTATATACGAAAAGTAAAGCACAATTCCAGTCAAATATTCTCCGCGGCGAACCAGCTTATAATTCAGATAAAGTCATTTAGCTTTAGCGCCATGAACCCAAAGGAAACACAAACCAAACTGAAACAACCAAATTAAGTGTCCGTTACGCATGTCCCGCCGGGCTACTTAAAACTCTGCGGTCTGCTTGTTGAATTTACCCTTTAAAACGGAGGAATTCTCTTTAATCAGGTAACCCGGCATGCGTGTGCTATTATCCTCTAAACACTTACCATGTGAAATCTACTGGATTACGAGCCGATAACTTTTAAAAGTTCATTTTACATGTTACTGTGTCAGTTTAACTTGAAGGAGGCAGATAAACCAATAAATAGGAAGTCAATTATCGCAAAGATTATCGCCGTAAACAGATCAATTACGGACATATTGATTGTTTGGGCGTTCGATGGAGATAAACTCCTCGTACTTACCTCAGTGGAGCATTCGATAAATGACCTTGTTAAAAATGTTTTAACGATTGACCCCAAAACGTTGTTGTGACCTGTGTTTCACGTAATATTGGTATCATTTCAAAACTAAGACACTATCTATCTATTCATCAACTGAAACAAATTTATTATAACCTTATCTACCCTTACCTATCATATGCCGTGATTGTTTGGGGAAGTGCTTATAAAACGCATTTGCAAACGTTGCAATCTAAACAAAATACGGTCCTATGATTAATGTTCTTTGTAACTACATCTTGGCCTTACACTGAAAGCGCTCTCCCTTTCTTAAATCTTTTAGACATTTTATCAGTAGATAATGTTTACCACCTCCATGCTTTAAAATTTACACATATGTGGCATAAAGGGCTTTTACCAAAGGTGGTTGATAACCTATTTCAATATGCTAAGAGCCGACATACAACACAAGGTATGCGTCAAAGCAAATTTCTGCAAACCACGTATTCGAACCAACACTGGGAAACAAATGTTTTCCTATAAGGCGATTGACCTCTGGCATTATATCCCTTGTTACTTGAAAGATCTCAGTACATTTTCCTTTGCCAAAGAAGTAAAACAATATCTACTGTTTAAACAATACTCTTAGGAATTGTGTAAAAACACTTTTAAATTAATATCATCAAGCATATGGATTATTAACTGGTACTGGTCTCTTTCTTCTTTTGTTGCTCTTTTTTTATTTAAAATTAACTGTAAATAGTTACTAGAGGTTAACTCAAAAACCTTACGGTTCCTTTAACCTCTAGGCTCCAATTACCTAAACTACTTTCCTAATTATTTTCTTTAATTAACTTGTAATGTATATAACAATCCTTTGTAATTAGTCTAAGTGTGAGCTAATAAATATTGCTGTTGTTGTTGTATCTGTTCAAACATAGCAAGTAATAACTTTGGTAGCTTTATTAAAAGGTCATTTAGTGAGTTTGTAGCTGCCCTACAGTATATTTATCTGTTCGGATGTTCTATGGGAACTTCAAGTCTGTAGAAATTTCTTCTAAATCGATCTAGTTCGTCCAGACGTAAAATACGGCCGTTTATACGAGAGAAAATAAGCCGCGGCTTACTCGGACCGCGGCTTACATAAGACGCGAACACCCCGTATAAATGGTACAAAATCTACGTTTACGGCTTTCTCAAGCCGAGGCTTATCCTATCCTGGGAGTTTATACTCGTATAAATAGTTCCTTTTGCGTATTATGTACGCCGCGGCCAAAGTAAGCCACGGCTTATTTTCTCTCGTATAAACAGCCCTATTTTCTCTCGTATAAACGGCCCTAATGCCTCTCGCGCGTCTTTATACCGCGAACTAAAAGACGCATTAAAATTTGCCTAGACCCACTACGTCTCTAGTATAAAAACCGCCTTTTAATGTAATTCAACTCAAGAAGCTCTCTGTCTTACGTTGAGACAATTAACGAATAGTATCAACTTGCAAAAGCTCACAATAAGCCAGGAAAATGTTCTAAAATCTTTGCAGCAAAAAGTTTCAGCCAGTTAGATGAATCTATTGGATGGAACAGTTTGAACCAAAAAATAGGAATATATACTTTGCACTTACAAAAAAACAGAAGCAAACTTTGTCCATGGCGTTGCTTGCATGCGTCAGGGCCTGCCTTAGTTTCTGAACTTTTGGATTTCTTTCCGAGTTGTTGAGGAGAATGAAAGTTTTCCACAATGAATCTCCTTTTATACAGATTTCGTCCCCCATTTTGGAGACAATGGCGCATTGTCGGGCGCAGAACATTTTAATTATCGTCGTTCGTGGTCTGTTCGCGGTATGCTAAGATGGGCGGCATGTTGCGCGCAATTTTCCACTTTTCCTGCGCAGTTGCCAACACTGATACAGTGTATCCGAAAGGGAGAAAATGTATTTCTTTTACACACAAAACCAACGGGGTGCATGATTGCGGTAAGATAAGAGAAAACTGATCACATTGTGTGTGATGGGCGTGGAAGCCTGAAGGTTGTTTTTTCCCGAACCAAATGACTGGCAATTCAGTATTGCACTGGTCAACTTCCCTGTTTGTAGCCATTGCTAGAAGCTTCAACCCAGAATCACAAGCAGAATTCCAGCAATCTAAAGATGTTAATCAAAACTTCTTATGTTATAGATAGAAATTAAAATGTTTAAAATAGTCATTTTCTATCTATTAGGTTCAGCCATCGAGCATGTTCTCAAATGTGAAATGGATTAGGAATAAAAGGGCATACGAACGAAATATATTTTGCAATTCAACTTAAACTACTAGTGCTGTTAAATCATCGCTTCTAAAATGACTAGCATTATTGTATTAAGGATAATAATAATAATAATAATTATAATAATAATAATAATAATATTAATAATAATAATACTGAATTAACTTCTGAAAAAGAAACCAATAATGTAATCAGAAATGCAAGTCTGCTCTTGTATTAACTATAACCAGAAATGCAATTTTGCTGATTGATTTTAATGACATTGGTGCATGTGTCCGTGATATTCCAATCCGATTTATGGAACCAAAAGGAGTCAGTTCCCAAATATTTTAATTTGATTTAAATTCATGCTCATTTTCGGGTGAAAAAGTACTTTGAGTTTGCCTGACTGATCAAAGTTGGCAGGATGTTTCGTTTGGCAAAGTTGTTTCCAGCACTATTTCCACAGCATGCAGCATGAACATAGTGTTAAACAAGGCAATGGTGTTATTACAAAATACTGTTAAATTTCCTATTGACTAACTATACACCGAGTTTGTTGAAAAAAAAGAACAGTCTTCGACGAAAACTGTTTCCATCGTAATTGCATCGAATCATTACCTTGTCAGCCAATTTTACGAATTCCCATTTCAGCTTCGGGGAGGTTCCCTTGACGGTATGTTAATGGTGGTTTTCCATCAATCTGTTGAAATAAAGATCACAATGATGTAGTGTACATGCAGAAATGCTGTTGGACTAACAAATCACGAAGTTAATGTTCGTCCGCAAAGATGGCAACGATGAAGTATCGCGGTAAGTGAAAAGCGGCAACCTTATCATATATATATATTTTATAATTGCAACTAGAAAAACTAGGGATAGGTTAAAATGCCTTTTTCTTTTTTTCTCTATGTTGTAGTTCGTTGTGGTCGTTTGCAAGGTTTGCTCCGGAATTTCCTTCTCGGAACTCCATCATGTTGGAAGTTTTATTCAACCCCTGGAAGTTGTATTGAGGTTACTGGAATAAAATGAATTTCTAGCCTACGTTTCCGGCAAGGACTCCCACATGTTTTCGCCGTAATGCTCTTAAGCAGAAGGGAAATTTCACTTCCAGGTATACGAACGCAGAAACTTTCAGGAACAAAACTGTAAAACATTGCCACTGTTTCACTTTGCCGTAAATGCTCATCTCCGTCAACACACCTCTTCCTATGATTAAAATAGTGAAGTGCAAAGAGCATCGCGTGCATAAGTTTAGGAGTTGGACGCGTTAATTTAACGCACGTATATTAGGATCCCGGGGGGGGGGGGGACTCCCATATGAAACAGACGGGGATGCTCGTCGGAAATTTTGAATTTAACCCCTAAAGGAGACCAATCTAGGCGTGGCTTAAGCAAATTTTGACCCCTAAAAGAGACCGTTTAAAAACACAAAAATACGACACGCAATGAGTTTTAATGATAAAAAGGCATAATCATCGAATGTTTTTATCTAAAAAGAAAATTTAAAAGGAAATTTGACTTCTGTTTCTCTTCGCGTAATTCTGTGTTACTTCGCGGAACCCTAAACGAGACCTTGGTGGCATAAAATATTGGCGCTTTGCCCGGAACACCCTAAGCGAGACCAAAATCCAAAATTTACACCCCTAAGCGAGACGACGAGCATCCCCGTCTGTTTCATATGGGAGTCCCCCCCCCCCCCCCCCCCCCCGGGATTAGGATGTCAAGTCTTTAGGTGCATCGAGGACAAGTACCCTCAACCCTCAATCCAAAAACACATAACAAAAATAAAGACGGTTTAATTAGTGAAGTTCTGACAATATCAGCAGAGTTGAACTTTACCGGGAAATTGTAAACATAATTAAGTAAAGTACGATCGTCCGGGTGAGTGTAGTCCTGAGAAGGACTGTTTGAGATGACATTGACTGACGTTTCGACAACCTGAGCGGAAGTCATGTACAGAATCAAGGGATCTGTGTGACGTCAGTAGATACTAAAAAAACTCTGGTCGTAGATGTCATCACGAATAAGTTGACCAATGACATCTACGACCAGAAATAAATTCCTAAAACTTGTTGAAACTACTCAGTTGAAAAAGTCGTAAAGAACGATATATAACTCTTGAAGTGACCAAGGTTTATGTTCACTCTTTTCTTATTTTCTATTTTTGCCTTACGAGGGATACTCCGGAAGCACTTAACAAAGCAATCAACAGAAATATGACCTCACCAAGAGTCCTTCATAACAGTGAAGTGAAGTGAATCTATTAGTCTCTCCCCTAGGGGCTTTGTGGGGGACTTTAGCCAGACTGCTTGTAACGCGTTCAGATAGGTCAGACCACACGAAAGGTGAGCGGGTTCTTTAAGCGAAGCGAAGGCTGCACACTCGTCACCTCCGGAACCGAACAGCACTCCGCAATTTCATCTCCCTTCACATGCGAAAGTCCTCAGTCCCGATAAAATTTCCAATTAATCTCAAGTTTGTCGAAGCAATACTATGGGTGCCCTATGTAGGCGAGCACAGCAGATTAAATCCCACGAATGGGGCAAAAACGGCAAACTTATACTTTCTGTCTCGCTTTTACTTTGTGGATGCGTTCGCTACGAAAATCTACATGTAGAACTTCAGACTCGGATCTTTCAGCATTGCAATTGAACACAAAATACAAAAAATGGTTTGCTATTGAAATCTCAAGAATGAGTGCACTTAATTAATAAAATCCGCAAATACTGGTAAATCCGTTTTAGGATTTTGTGTTCCAATGAAAATCAGAAAGATTGCGATTTTGAAAACGGATTTCCAATCGAACGCACCCCCAAGTTTCTCAATAGAACACACTCTTTGTTTATTCTTGGGGTAAGTGAGTATTTTAGCCTATTAAGTGAACTAAGCCCCACTGGGGCGAGGTTTTGAGCAGCAATCCGCATTCGAAATGACATTTTTTCCTTGAATAATATCTGGTGGTCATAACTGATTTTTCTGTGTAAGGAAAACTTCTCAGAGAGAACAGGGGATGAAGTGAAAGCAATGTTTTCTGGCTGGTCCACTGTATCTGTGTTGTAGACTATGTTGTGCTCTTTGCACCTTTTTTGACAAGTGAGATGGACAGAGGTTTTTAGTCAAGTATCTAAAGTGAATTTGGCATTGATTTGGATTTGCACAGCTTGGTGATTGCCTAC
>OX421451.1:8301089-8311089 GCA_949126865.1 Montipora capitata
CTGTGCCCATAAGAACTTTCTCGTCTTTTTCTATGATAAACGACATAAATGTCTTTAAGAAATCTCCACACTTCCAAAAAAGGGAATAGGTTACTCAATATTTGGAAACAATTTCCGCTCTTCCTTAGGTTGGACTTACAGCTACTTACAGCAAATAATCGGTTAATCAAATGAACTAAATGGTGGTAATGACCTTACGATTAAAGAGTTAACGGTAATTCTGCAATTAACCAGAACTCCTACGCATGAGTAGACAATTCCAACACGTTATTATTGGATTGCCGCTGAGAGCCGGATCGCGTTGGTACCCGGGAAAAACAGCACGAAATAAGGACAATATTTTGATTGTCAGTATTAAGCAATGATGGTTAAGTCTTGCGACTTCCATGAAACGCAACTCAAGTTTAGCTTTGGTTGGGTTTTATACAATTCGTAGGTGGTTAACCCGCTGAATTCTAAATTTAATTAAGCTGCAGCCGGACAAGCTAAAACTTGGCGAGTCGTTAGCGGAATTTGCATGTGGCACGGTATTCAGTTTCAGACATTTCGTAATATACATTGACTTCCATACCTGGAAGGTTTCCAAGTCATGCTCAAACGTTCAAGAGACCACCTTTATCCCTTTTTTTTTTTGGTATTTTTATATTTCCATTCGAATTCCACGTTCCTTTTGGTTTCAATTCTCACCTTCTTCTTGGAGCATTTCATTCTAAAATAAATCTTGGAAATCGGAGCAGATGAGCTTCTCTCATCCTTTGTTTCAAAAAGTAGCGCTCGGGCACTGATTGTTCTTTGCAAGAACTGATGAAATGAGTTGGTTTACGAGACAGAATGCCAATATATTTTACTGCAACTCAATCTTTCTTTACCGTGCAATCTTCTCTACATAATTCTTGGCATAAATGTAAAAACAATAAAAAGCAACTTAGGGATCACATGGTTTGGCAAAAGAAGACAAACTACATTCATGCAACATTTTTTTTCCTTTTTGAAAAATAAGGATTTGCATAAAAGGACGATCCCCGATAAACTACGAGCAGTCCCCCTGTTGCCGCTTATAGTTAGTCGGGCGCGCACGAGAAAAAATGGGCGCGCAAAATCCGATTCCCCTGACCAGCTAAAGAGGGACTGCTGGTAGTCTGGATTCCTGATGATCTAGTCTCAACTCTCCAAGGCGTTTGTTTAACATTTGCCGATAGCTTTTTTCTTCAATAAAGGAATCTTGATTTTCGACGTCATAAATGACAAGCTGTGCTCGGAATTTCCACAAGCTATAGTGAGCGCTAGCTTCTATATCCAGACCTTACCTTGCGCTACATCAAGTGACTAAAATTGTAATAATATAATCCCAAAAATATGTTAATTTCCTCCCCGTTTTTAACTATTTGATAGTCTCTATGAAACTGGGCAGTTTTGCTTTCGATTCCTCCCGTTAGTGTGGAAACAATTATCTTTGAAAGAAACAATTCAAGTCCAGAACATCGTCACGATTCTCTAAACGACGAAAGAAGCTAATTTAAAAAAGAGTACTATTGGTCATAAAAGCAGAACATTTGAGCCGAAAATTCATTCATCATTGAGTTGAATAAGTAAATCGAACTCTACGCGGGGTTTCAAATCCAGCAAAGGCAACTAAACAAGATATTATTTCTGGATCTCATACACAAAACAGGGCATGCTTTCACGGTCATCAAAGAGAGTTATCATGCATTCCAAAGCTGGTTCATATGCAACTTTACACGTTAATTAAGTGCGATCTTTTGAACGATAAAATTGTTGGAAGAAATCGTGGAATGCATGGAAGGAGATGTCCCGGGAAAGATTTCGGAAACAACCCAGAAATTCTGTCCCATTAGTTCACTCGCCCTCCGGCCCCTAATTTTTTCCTGTCAGGAATCGGGTGCGTCAATCACTGCGATTTTCATAATTCCGCGGAATTCATCTTCAAGCGCCAACAGCCAAACGGAGTTTTGGCCTCCATTTATCAAACTTCCGACGCCAACCACAGATGACGAAATCAATAGCGCTTTGCTCTAATGACGTCATGAAATTATAGACTCCCAAGTGACTAAGACAAACAAAGTTCAGTCTGTAAGAGACAAGGGAAATGACGCATAATATTCGCTTTATTCTCTTCGGTTTTAAGCGACGTCGACCGTGTTCTTGGTTTTATTCTCGAGAGAGAACCAGAAAAATACACAATTGAGAAGCTAGAACTGTGTTTAAAGTGCATATAGGGGGTTGAAATTGACGGGCAATCGTGACGACCTTTTTTAACGAGTGAGGGGCTTGAATAGGTCGTGCGGTAACAGTGGAAGTGACCACGCGCTTGATCCTAGCATCGATAATGCCCGTTGCTCCGCTTCGAAAATTAAAATAAAGGTTTGATGTTGGAAGGAAATATTACCATAGTGCAAGTTCTGTTCCCTATTCTACTCCGCCGACAGATTGGCATGTTGGAAAAGTGTTGATGGGCCTACGCTATTCCTGCTATTCGCAAATGGTTGTCTGTTTTGCTCTGACTAACATATCTCATGGATTTTTCTTTGCGATATACTACGTAGTATTCGGGGCGTGTTAAAGGGTAACTGACGTCAATTTTTCCCTTTTTTTTGTTGAACCAATACATTCCTCTTGGGTTAAAGAATCCAAAATGAGCAAATAAAAGATATTTTGTGCAAAACCAAATTTTCTACAAATTTCTTTTGATGCTCAATTGACGGCCATTTTGAAAACGTTCTGATCCAGGTCACCTGATGTGATACGTCACACGTGTGTAATGTAGTGAAAGGGTCATGGTAGATCTGAAAGTAACAACTACTTCCTATTCGCGGCTCTCGCTGTTCAGCTCGCTGCCACAATTTACGAGGAAAAAAAATAAGGTTTCTTCCATTCTCCTATAAGCCACCTTTTAGAGACTATGAAATACGAAGTGGGAAATAAAATACTTCCTCTGAAAAGGTTGAATAATCGAAACGCGACGGATCGTGTGTCTGTATTCATAGCTGCAGGTGAGTTGTACGCCAGGTAAAACAGCGTTTAGGAAGAAATTACACGCAAGCGTTGTTTCTCATTTGCGACGGAAAACATGATAAAGTCAATCTTGTCCCGAAAGGTTACTCGTTTCAAAAAGTATACCACTGTCAGCTGGAGTGAATAGTAAACTACTCATGCTCGTTCATCTTGGTGTTTTATTTAAATAAAACAAGCCGATGGCCCCTGAGAGCGGAAACCACTTAAGTTCATGTCAAGAGACTTCCTTGAACCCAAAATATAAAACGCAGTGCCCTGGTTAAAAAATAAACGAACCAGAGACACAATCATGCTAAGGAAAATAATAAGCACGTAAATGTTTCTCAAATGCCGATCGAAAGATTAGAAAATATATACAATATAGCGCTCAGGTCATCCAAACCTGTACCACTCTAAGCCGCATTGAAATTTACGATATGGACGGAAAACAGCAGGATTTAAAGCGAAGAAAACGAGACCCAGGGAAGCGCTGTGTGGAGATGTTTTCTAACAAAACAAATGCAGATGGAGTTAGCCTTCACCAGTTTCCAGCTGATGAAAGTGTGCGGCGACAGTGGTTGCATTTGTTCGATGGTCACCACCTTCGGGTCACATTTGTAGCGACCATTTCTCAGCTAACAGACGAAGGATTCGGTGCAAAAAATGCTGGATTCAGCTCTAAGCTAGTATTTAAAAAGTCCACAGTTCCTTCTATTCATGCGTCTCCTACTCCCGAGCAAGTAAATGAAGCTCGAAGAATAAAAACAAAACTCCCTTTGTGTAACGAACAATCGAGGGTAGAAGACTCGAGCTCCGTGGTCACGCAGGACACTAAACTGTGTTTCTAGAAACAATCGTAGACAAAGACACGAGATTCAAAGATCAAACAATCCTTGATGTAAAATCACGTTTTAAACCCACGGAGACCTTCCACTGTAGTATTTTTTAAAAACGGATTCGTCAAAGTGAGGCCTTAGGAATCCTTAGAACAAACTCCTAATAGGTAACTTTCGAGGAAAACATTTCAAAATTTAAAAGACATTTGCGGGACAGAGGTGAACCCACGCAATTCGGTAGAAAAACTACTATCAGAAATCAAATTCACAAGGAGGGGCTCAGTGCTTAATTTTTTTAAAGGAAATAACAAAACACAAAAAGATATTTTACCTTTTGTGACACAATACCAGCCATCAGTGTCAAACCTAAAAGAAGCTTTACTCAAAAAATGGCATTGAATTCAAAATCAACCCCTACTTCGCCAAATTTTTAAAGCACCACCAATCATTTCGTACAAAAAAGGAAAATCCTTAGTTATAAAAGGTTCTATACATGTTTTCACACATGAAGGGAATCAGTGTGGCCTGTCACTCCTTGCATTTCTCAAATTTTTACTTTTCACTGCATCTACTTCTTGACAGCAGATGTTCTCTTCCTCCCTCCATGTTGACACCAGTTTCCACACTGACACCTTGTAATAAAAGAATCAGTACAGTAAAAATTTTTATCACGATGTTGAACAGAAGAAATAGAGAACACAAGTTGTATGATTTATAGTTTCACCAAAATGAACAGTTATCAGCACTGCAAATGTTACAAACGTGACAGATAACTTAACTTCGGCTATAAACAAGGTACAAAGACGACAAAAGAGGGAAAAACTGAAGTTCACAATAAGTTAATATTAAGAGGATGTTTAATTCTAAGTACCTGTACGAATGCTATTTTTGCTGCGTTGCATTTTATAGTGAAAGACGAGAAATCTTCAATCGTTCGCCAAATTCAATACTAAAGCGTCAAAACATGTACATGTATCATGTGGAAAACTACTTTCAAAAATGAATCCTTCCAAAGCACTTTCACAAGCTCGTATGTTTGTATTTTCAGTGTATTAAAACCTAAGTTTTGGAAGGTAAGTGCGTGTAGCTTAAAAACACGTCGCTCCCATAGAATTCAAGAGTCTCAGCACATTTAAATCTTCTTACTTCATCGCTCCTATATTTAATAAGCGACTGAATTTCTATATTGCCTTCTGCTCTTTAAGAACGAGGCTTTGATAACAATGCACCTTATTCGTGTGCTAATGAGTGGACGGGTATTCTGTAATCTAGCCGCGATTAATTTTGAGATACAATAAAGGTAATGCACTCACCATTCGTCGCTTTCTTGATTGAGGCGACCGCGGCGTCCGGGGCTCTTGATCCTCTTCTGAATCGCGCGCTCGATTTTCATTTCTTCCTGGCAGTCCAAATCGCCAGAGCCTGATTTCACCAACAGGCTCCAAAGCCCTTTCATTATTTTCGCCTTCCATCGAAGCCTCAAAATCCGAAAATCGGACCCCGAGTTCGAGCTGCTCTCACCTACACTACTGTCCGCTATATTTACTTTGCTTGGTGTACACACGTGTGACGTATCAGGTCACATGATCAAATTCTAAGCGTTTACGGCGGATGACTTACGAAGCGGCATTTATGACAGTTTTTCGAGCGAAAAAAGGCACAAAAAAGCATTCGAAGTACCTTTTGTCGGTTTCAATGTGTTACCTGAGGTATTTAGACAGAATTAAAAAAAAGTGACTTTCTAGCCGTCAGTTACCCTTTAAATAGTTCTCTTAAATGTGGATAATTTTCTATCAGGTGCCATTTCCTCGTGAGCGGAGTGGTATTTTGTGACAAAAGTCAGAATTGTCATTTTACATGTGCGTTTTCATCTCCTAGTGCATGACCTCTTTTTGTTGGAGAATTTCAGTTCAGAGAGATGCTTTTTAACACTGCTCTTGGTGTATCCTCTATTTCTTAGGCGTACTTCAAAGTCTCGTGTGTTTTTCAAAACTAGAATGGGGAAAATTTGTTATTCAAAGCGGTAATGCTTTCCCTTTTAAAAACGTCTTGTTACTCCTGGTGGACATCAGGAAATCTTGCTGTGGGATCTTTTGTAGGGCACAAAATGATATGTTTTTCACAGTTATGAAATTCCGGGTTCAATCAATTAGCCAAGGTTTACCGTGATTTTTTGATGTTTTAGGATGGTTTTTGCAGAGGTATGTCTCTCCTGATTCCTGCAACTCTTCGAGAGATTTCGGCAATTTATGGTCATTTATCTGCATACTGTGAGGCCGATTTACATCAAGAGGGTTAAGTACTAACCATTCTACCTCCCTTTTCGAAACCAACTCCACAGATTTATCAAGTTGTCTTCTTTTTTCCTTCACTATCGCTTACCTCACTCATACATTTCCTTTCAGTAGAACGAAATGTTTGTCTTAGTCTACGCGGGGGGCTCATGTGACAAAGTCTAGTTTTAGTAATAGTGCAAAGCGCTATTGATGCGTACACAACCCACCAATCTATGGAAACCAAATGGTGCAAAATTCAGGAACCAAAATTGGCTTCACATTCAACAAGTTTCCTGTCTAGGTCAAGAGAGATTTCAATCAAGCTCAACAAAATCAAGTCACGTTCAACGAATTTCTCTCAAGGTCAAGACATAATTTTAAGCAAACTTAACAAAATTAAGGGCGCGTTCGATTGACCGTATTCCGGAATAGCAATACATGGAATAGAAGTTAGAAATCCTTCGTTTTTTGCGGGGATTCACATTAATATTGTTAAAAATCTGCTTAAATGCTATTTTAAACATAGCTTTTTTATTCTTGTTGCTGCAAATTAAACACCATACACAGCGTTTTAAATCATCACTCCACGTATTCTTATTCCGAAATAGGGTCAATCGAACGCACCCTAAGTCATCACGTTCAACAAATTTTCTTTGAAGGCCAAAAGGCGTTTGAATTCAGCTCAAGAATGAATTTAAGTTACTTTCGACGAAAGAGTTATCTCAGTTTCAGGCTTCGTTCAATATCGACACCAAATTATTGACATGTTCTAACAACTTGGACCTTCAAGATCAAGCCGCGATTGCCATTACACTCAAAGGTAACCAAACTCTTGCATCAAACAACCGAACTACCTTGTCAACAACTACCCCAGACACTGTCAACAAAGTAATTAATCCACAATACAAGTTGATTCAATAACTACCTCGTATACTATTCCGGAAGTAAGGACCCCTCATAAGTGAAGTTGGCTTCGCTTCAAACACTGTAGAATGGGAGCAATTCTTTGATTATGAAGCCTTTTACGACTCAACAGATTCTAGATTCATCACAGGAAATGTGAGGAATTTTCAATTGGAATTGCCCCTTGCTTCTGGTCGCATTTTGCGTTAAGCATTTTGGTCTGTGAACTAATGCATTTACACCAGTCACTATGAGTCAGCTGTGAAGTACTCTAGTTTTCAGAAATTGTTTAATAGGCTCAACTTGTGGTTTAGCGCCAAAGTAGATCTTTTATACTTTACAATCTTCAAACTTACCGCCCGCGTTGTTCGAACTTCCTTTAATAAAGTTGTCTCTATGCATTGTGTTTGGGAACAGTGTTTTTTGTGTCCTTTGTTTAAGATCGCCTGTTAGGAATACTTTTCCTCCAAACGCCTTTAACTGGATACCAAAAAAAACGGTATCCATCCGTCCCAAAACGTGGAGCACATGCGGTAAATAAATTTGATGCGTGCACAATTAAATTTACGAACGAATGCAGGTAAATTTCACTACGTGAATCACAGGTGGAGGCAATCATAAGCAGATATGTCCGTTATTGAAACAAACAAAAAAGTGAAACAATGGCTGATTGCTTTAGACCGTACTCTTGTACATTCTCTACTTTTTATATTCCACAGTTGGAATTTCCTTGCGTGCGTTCTCACATTGTAGGAAAAAAACGTGGAATTTACGAAGGAAACGGAAACGCGGTATAGAAATCTTCGTCTACTTTGTCCAATTAATTCAGTGAGATCTTCCTCCAGGGGTTGAATTAAAAACTTTCAACAAGATAGATTGGTAAACACCCTCAACAATCTTGATCATGGAGAAAAATGAAAAACGTCTTACCCCTTTCTTGTTATGTAAAGAAATTTCATCGAAATTGCTTCTTCAGTTTCAGCTGCAATTTCCCACCGTTTGGTTAAGCTATCCGCGTGCGTAACGAATACCTAGAGTAAGAGTTTACAATTTTTTTTTTCACTAACCGCAATAACGAGCTGCGTTGGTTTTGGCCACTTGAGCAGGAAGAGGTAAAACGTTTTCGCGGGGGATACCTTCCTTTACACTGTGCTGCGATTGGAAAGCGAGAAAAGTTAATTAAAATTAAAACTGAAGATATTTCTCAATAATTGATTCATAATAGGTGGGACGAAACTGGTATAAAAATGCGTTTAATCGTTGCAATTGTCATTCACTGCAACAACTCAGAGAGAAAGCGAATTGTAGGGCAGACCCCGTTCTAAGCTTCTTCATGGACAAACTTTGTATCTATTTTGTGGTGAGTAACTGGTTTTTTTTCATGATGTTCCTTGTAATTCATTAGCTAATGGGCTGAGACATACTGCTGCAATGTTTTAAAAGAATCATTAACTGGATAATAAAACATTGGCTAATTTGGTTAATTTTCCCTAAGGAAAACAAAGGAGCATCGTACAAGAGTACGGGAGGTCGTGAATTCGACTCCGGCCTGACAATCACTCACAACTCTCGTTCATAAACTCTGTGGGACGTTCTGACACACTATTCGAAAAGAGATGGCAATGGTGAAATCAAAAAATCTTTGACGGATTGACTTCTGGGAACACGTATTTAATCAAACTACCTTCCGCTGTCTTCAGTGGAGCTTGCAGCAGAAAACCTAGGGGTGCGAGTTAGATTGCCAGGAGGAACAACATTGATTCCGCCATCAAACAAAACTCTCAAAATTTTGCTGGTGATACTTCTTAAGTTTCGAAACTTTGCACCTTGAGCGTATTTAGACGATTTTATCCATTCGTTTTAAGTTAAAAATTCTTACATTTTCTTCATCCATACACACCAGGCGTTGAAAAAAAAAAGAAATGCGTTAACTTTGTTTTCCAAATCCATCTATGTTTAATCAATCTGTGTTTTACTTCGATTGATCGTTGTGTTTATGGCGGTAGTCTTTTAGCTGATTAACGACTCAAAAAACAAAATTCTCTCGCATAATTTTCCTTTCTGTTTCTTGAATACGGTGGGCGAGGAAACAACTAGACGAGATGAAATCGGTTTTCATTTTCTATTCATCAAGTATTTCCACTGATTTCAGCCGTTGTCGTTATGTTTAATAGCGGAGCTCTGCGCGCCGAAGGGGCTCGCGCGGAGCACCATCGGTAAGAAAACCTATGCGAAAAAATTTGGTTTTGGGATAGCAAGACCGTGTGAAAGTCAACCCCTCCATGTATGCCAATGTGAAACTCTGTGGTGCAACCCGCGTTTTTTTGGCGGGAACATCTTTGATATTGGACATCAACGTTATGATTAATTGACACCTGCTAAAACAAGGTATCCGCTGACCAGTAGCATTTGACCATATCGCGGGCTCAAGTTTAAAGCTCATCGAGGTCAGCTTGCTGACCCAATGATAGGGTTAAGTGCGATCGTGGATATTTGTTTACATTTAAAACTGTTGTTAAACGGCATTGATTCCAGTCAAAACCAGTTAAACAGATGCTTTGTAAGTCTCTACGATGATATTTAAAAACATTTGATATTTTTTTTAAACAATACTGGGAGGATTATAAAATTAGGATATCTGTTACAGAGTCATACGATAACAGGACATTGCATATTGCGTACAACGAAAACACAAAAACTCCTTTCCGGTCACGCACACAATACTTTGATACATATTTCCCCGTTAATCCGTCACGTAGTCTTCCGCGGTTTAGTGATCATCGCGATTGCCTTTGAAGAAAGAGATACCGAGTTCGAATCCGAACTGCCTTTTACGAAAAAAGAGAGTCGAAAACTATACTTTGTAAAGCGGTATCCGCTTTCCTGGGTCACTGTTTAATTTTCTGACTTTATACATTTTTTGTCTTATCATGCTTTTAATAGCACAATCCAAGTTGTTTGTCCAAAACATAA
>OX421451.1:8313589-8321089 GCA_949126865.1 Montipora capitata
ATGTTGCTAGAAACATAAATTTATGTCAAGAATGAGAAGAACGATTCAAAATATTTCCAAATTCATTTTTTGTCTAAGAAAGGCAAATGAGTGTAGCACGAGTTATTGAACATTGAAATCTGTTTAACGACATCATCATAACCTCTACGTTTGAAATCAGTCCAATGCAATGCAAAATGACGACGGGAATTTCCAACGTCAATACTATAGATAATACAATGAGACCACGGAAATTTCCAACGTCCAATTTGCGAGAGGAATGACGATGGAAATCTTAAGGTTAATCCAAAATGACCAGGGAAATTTCCAACGTCAAACACAAACGACCATGGAAACCTTTAAGATCAAATTTGCACTTAATCAAAGATGACGATGGAAATTTCCAGCGTCAAAATTTCGCGTAGATGCATACCCGAAATGGCCTTGGAAATTTACAACGCCATTTTTTCGCAAATGTTGAATGCCCAATGGTACACTTCACAAGATCAGCTATTCCAACTTCTAACACTATTTCTTGAAACTCCCGCAATATCTTTTACTTTATATCTAATCTTAAACTTCCAACAAAATAGTCGCCTCTTGAAGATGATCTTGTCTTGTTTACAGTTTAGTGTTTCAAATTATCAAAAGCTGTTAATGTAGGCTTGTGTGGTTTATAACAATTGAAATTCAGTCTTCGTTCCCGGGCTTCGTTCATTGTTAGGCTAAATGAAGCGAATATGTGGGCCTTTATCTCTGAACTCACCTCCGAGTCAGGTATATCATCCAGCTGATCCGCAACGAGTTTTTTCAACTATAGAAGTCTGCACCCCACGATCTTTGAACAACCGGCGGAATCATGGCCTCTGCCACATAGGCATCGACTGACTTTGTCCCGCGATGTGTCTTCCTTATCACACTAACATATCGTCTAAAAGCCATGTGCTATTGTAGTTACTTCTCAGGGGGTTCAAGTAACTTGCTCCCTTTTTGTCATCGGCCAGCATTGCTTATGACTTTGATTGAAATATTTTGAACGATAAAGTTTTTGGATATCTACCTTTAAGCTAGCCTCTTCAAATCAATCTTTCCTTTTGTCCACTGAAAGCGCAATAGCTGTAACGGCAATCATGGCAACTTACTTGCCATTGTGCCATCTTCCGTCTCTGATCAGAATCACTGCTCCCCAGCAGAGCAACACATTCAACCGATATAATTACCGGTACGTTCACTCGGCAAAGAATCAACGCCATGAATTGGTTCCAGGATTAATATATATGGGTAGTCTCTCTCGTGGTCTTCAAACAGTGTCCCGAAAATTCACTGGTATTTGGACTGAGATCACTCACCGTCTTCGTTGACTTCGTTGCCTTAACCGGAGGTCATTTGTCGCTGGGCTACTTGCAGACATGGCCGAATCTGCTCAGTTTTTTCTCCTCGCCAATTTCATCATCGAGATAAGGATCGAAGAGATCAAGGCTTAGGATTAGTAGCAAGGCTGTTGCAGGACGATAAACGCAGTCTTTTTCCGTATTGTGCATTTGAAACTACTCCTGAACGTCCTTTTGTCCTAATTTTGTTTATGTTTTAATGTCGTGATGTGAAACTGGGCGGCAAGTTTCTATATGTGTCGTGTCATGGGGTTTTTTGAATGCGAACAGTGCGGTTGACGGGCAAGCACGACTCCAGCGGCTCTCAAATGTTTTCATATTCCCTTCTAGAGTTTTAATAGCTCTGACTAAAAGTATTTGAGGGATTTTCCTCTTTTGCAAGATAAAAAGGAAAGCTCTTTGAATATTTTGTTCAGCGCTGACTGACCTTGTATACAGTGACCTGCGTTTTTAAGTGCGGGGAATTAATTTGTTATTCAGGAAAGCAGCCTTAATATGAAAGAAGCCTTTTACAGCATAACAACCAGTAGAAAACTAGTGCAACTTGCTTAATTTTTCCGTTTCTGAGGGTTTATTAACTTCTGGGACTTATAAATAGCAGGGCTGGAGGCGCCAGTTTTAAATTTCTCGGTCACTTAATCATTATTTTCCGGTCTTTTTTGGTTTCTACTTGACATTTGAATTAACTGACGGAAGTTTATTCAGATAAGATTTGAACAGAAATCTCACGAAGAGGCGAATTGCACGCTAGCTTGTTTGTATGGTTTGAGAAAAAATGAACTCCCACCAACAAGTTCATCTGCAAATCCATCCAGCTGAAATAGCCAGTCCAGGATTGTTATCAATTTTGATAACCACTACCAAAACAAACAATTAGCCAATCACTGCTCAAATTCTCGTCCACGTGACATTATTGATCACCAACTGCGTGAATATTCAATATGGCGGACGATAGGGTGCAACGCGGGGCAAAGAGGAAGGAATTTTCGATGCTTATATGACAGTGAAATGCATAGAATGTGGAATGTTTGGGAAAAGTTATTTCGAGGCATTATTTTCAATACCTAATCTAACAACTGTTCCGAGTGAAATAACACAGTAAAGGAGACGACAACAGTTAAGCTAAAATGCACTGTTTATTCTTCGATACTGGGCATGATATTTTCATCAGTCATCAGTCGGCTTCTTTTTCTTGGGAGGCGAAGCTGGGGCATTCTGTATAAAATAAAAATGAAACAAGAAAAGTAAGTAAATAATTTCGTTTTTGAAACGGCTCTTAAATTCAGTGCCGAATGCACAGGAAGCGATGGTCCAACGAAGGGGAAAATAACGTTTTATTTACACGTTACGACATTAATATTGCCAAAGCCGCTGAAATGACTCTCTGTATGTGTGTGTACGGCTTAAGTACCAACAACATGTTACCGTACGAACGTGTTTGTAGCACGTCTTTGCACAACTTCGAGCAAAATTTCAAGGATCATTTTTTTGTTCTAAAGTAAGAGAAATGTATGATACTTTCAAATGGGCTTTAGTATTAATTTCTCTAGAACGTACTAAACTTTAGACAGAAACACCATTCAACCAAATTAAAAAAAAAAGTGTAAATAAAATAGAAACGAGAGTCCTCTTAATGAAAACGAAATAATGAAGATGCAAGAAACCACATTCGATGCATTAACACACCAAAACTCCAAATCATAAAATGACCAAAACAACAATTTAAACAATTAAACATCCACTGTATTCGGTGATTTAGCCAAATGAAGTACCCTCTTAGTTACAATACAATACAATACATACTTAATTGACCGCTCCCGATAGAGGCTTTTCAGGGTCAATGAAACAATAAACGAAACAACAACAACAACTGTTAAGAATCCCAAGTGGCCGGAGGCAAACCAGTTGGCTATTTACAAGTGCAGCTGGGAAGTTGAACCAGGGACTACCAGGAACAAATTCATTGAGTGGTCAGAGCGGGTCTTGAACCCGGGATCTCCGGATCTCAAGGCAAGCGCCCTAACCACTGGGCCACACTGCCTCCTATGGGTTACCAGCCCTGGGATACTGTGTTGGTGTTTCTTACACGTACAAAGTATTTTAAGTTTTATAATATTTATTATATTTTGTCAATGACAATCTTTCTTTACTTGCCTCTTTATGCAATATCATGACATCATCAGATGTGGCAGAGAAATCATCTAGGAGATGCTGTTTCAGTCTTTGCTTCTTCCAATCTTTTGGGCCATTTACTGTTAATGAATTTTAAAATAAGTATGATCAAGTAACAACATTAATAAAAATGTTCAATTAAAATTAAACCACTCAATTAAAATAAGAGTATGCAAGTACATATGTTGTCAAATGTGTTAGTTGATTATGAAAACAGTCAGCCCACCCCTCCTCTTTCAGGCAATTGACTCTAGCTCAGCTTGCTATATAGTGAGGATATCAATGACATCACCTATTAATATTAATGTGCCAACTGGAGCCTTATTGGATGCCGAAACAAAGGGTTCTTTTGTTTGGTGGTTGGCTTTTTTAAATATCAAAAGAAATTTGATGTCAATGTTTGTAAACAGATATCTTCCTTATAAAAGGAATTTTATAATTATGAAAAGCAGTCGCCATTAAAAAGCTGTCAATGTGAAGAAAATCTGGTCCACAATCTTTCATCAAAATATATTTTGTTCAATTTACATGCAAAGTTGAAAATCCATAGACTCCGTACTAAAAAAAAATCTCCATATACACACACACACACTCAAAGGATTTCAAATTCCAGGGAGAGGAAGGGTGCAGAAAGACCAAAACACTCAAAGAAACCTCATTAGAATTTCCAGATTGGTGAAGGGGTGTCAAAATGCACCTTTTGTGGGGGAGGAATGGACATTTTATGGAACTACACATTGAAGAAAAAATCCTGCTAAATAAATCTTAAGGCTTTTTCTAAAAAACAGTTGTCAGGTTTAATTAAGCTACTGCATAATTGTACAAAATGTTAATGTTGATAAACAAAAAGTAAAAAAAAACATTTTATGTTTAGTAACACAGCTAATAGATAAAGAATGGTTTCTTCATGCATTTCAGTCACTCTTCAGTCCTAACAATTTGGGGATTTGGTAAGGATTAAAATAGTCCCCATAATGGACAATTTAAACAGAGAGGAGACTTGCAAAAAAAAAATTCAAAATCACAAAATGTAGGTGGTAGGATTCATAAATTATAAATTGTGGCATTTGCATTACCTTGGTGCAAGCTTCTCATCTCTGCAAAACTACATCATGCATTGGTACCAACCTCTGTATAACACACACATGTCAAGATGCAGCATGCTTATCTTTGCACCCAGTCCACTTCTTTAACAAAACCTGATCATTATCTATGGCAGTTAGAATGTCTCCTTCTGGCATAGCAGGGAACCATTTAACCAGGATTTCATAATGTTATACTGACGACCCGGATGAAATTTTCCATAAATATCCACTGCCATTCTGCTGCGTGCAATTGAATGCATAACCAGGTTGGCTCCAAACATAATGGAACTAAAGTTGTGTTTTGCTACACTTTGCAGGGGATCAACGGCCATCACTTTTTTGACAGGCATTGTTCTTGTGTCACTAAAGCGTTAAGCCCTCCACTGCACTTCTCAGAATTGATACCAAAATATCGTTCAAAATCATCCTTGAATTTAATTTTAGGCCTTTCAGTCTTTTTCGACGCTGTAGAGCCACAAAATCTACACAAGTTTGCCATTTTTTTTTCCTGTGGGCATCAGCATCCGCCATCTCAACGCCTAGGTTTGTAGGAGTAAATCAATCAAATATGGGCGCCATTATTAACAGCACATCGCAAATCAAAATACCCCCTTGCACATTTTTAATAGATCGTGCACAACAGCAAAAACACGTAAAAAGTCAAGTAAAAGACTTGAAGATATCGACATTTTTTTTGCAAATGCTGGAAAAATCTACAAGTGCCTTTAATCTAACGACAAAGTGGAAAACGTACCTGACCTTGGGATCAAATTTCATGCACTGTGCCACTCTACAGTTAACATTTCCAACCGTTCAACCCGCTCTGCCACCGCCATCTTTGACAAAGGCGAAGAATATCCCTTTGTTGTCCATATCGAATAGAATTTTGGGTAGATAACACAACTAGTTCCGAACAAAAAACGAATAAAGTGAAGTGTATACAAAATCCTCCGATTTCTGCAACGGCCGCCATGTTGTGACGTAACACGGTTATCAAAATTGATAACAATCCTGGACTGATAGCCCTTTGATTCAATTGGCGACTCAAGATTTTCAGCTAATATAGTAATGAGCAACAGGCGTTTGCGGTCTTGTGGGACCAGTAGTATTTTGTGGAGCCGATTGAAGATAGGAAAATTGTTATTCACAACTCCGCGACTGTCCTCTGAAGCAGGATAGCAAAGACCGTGGATATGTTCTGTACATTCCCCCTTCAAAAGTGTCAAGGATCGAAAAGGTTGAAGGTAAGAGAAAGAACGTTTCACTTAAAAAAACACTAATCGTCAGCCAAAAGTAGCTCTAATTAAAGTTTTTTCATTTCATGTTCTTTTACGGATTGAATGTGCCCTCATATTTAAAAGTGTCGGGGCATGGTGATTTGATACTGGTTGATACAAGTCACAGATGTAGCATTATTAGCGTTTGCCGTTTGCCGCAAATTGAACTATTTGCAGATTTCAGTGGGACTGTATGCTGACCGATGTTCGTATTTTTTAGCTAAGTTTTACTTGTGCTGTAGCTCTCAGACGAGTAAGATCAATGGTTGTGGTTAAAGACAAATGGCAGAATTGTTTTTGTCATAACGTTTTTTTTCCCCCAGTATTGACTTATTTCTCTGTTGTGTGCTTCTGTGACAACTACCCGGCATTGATAATTATTGCAAGTGGGTAAAAACTGAACTAAAATTAAACAAGCTAGTTAAATTGATTTAAAAGAAATTTTCAAGCCTGACGTTTGCCGAAAACGTGGTTTTTAGTATCGAGGTTAATTTTGGTTTGCAACGACTAAAGGGACTAACCGTAGGTTTCTATTTGTCATAATACTGTACATAAAAGTTACATTGCAATTAAACTGAGCAAGAGTGAGTAATTATTTAACGTCTTTCAGGGGAAAAAATGTTAGATGTTAGTCATCTTGGTGAAAATGTTCCACGAGCAGCCCATAAACGAGGTTCATGCGGTTTCTTTTACATGTCTAATGAATTGCCATCAAGCTTAGAATCTGAGGGCGCGTTCGATTGACCCTATTCCGGAATAAGAATACGTGGAGTGGTGATTAAAACGGTATGTTTGGCGCGTTTCGAAGCAGCAAGGATAATAAAAATATGTTTAAAATAGAATTTTAGCAGATGTTTGACAATTATAATGTGAATCTCCGTAAAAACGAAGGATTTCCAACTGATATTCCATGTATTCCTATTCCGGATTACGGTCAATCGAACGCACCCTGAGTGTGTGATATATTTCGTTCTTAGTCTGGGAGTTAAGTTCGTCCTTAAACAATAAAGTTGGAGATCGTTACTTCAGGTAGTCTTGTTTTACTTATGCCAAAAGTGACGTTGGAAAATTCCGCAGTCATTTTCGGCTTGATCTTCTGTAAAAATGACATTGGAAAATTCCGCCGTCATTTTGCTTGATCTTCTATGAGAAAGTATGCTGGAAATTTCTACTGTCATTTTGCGTGTTTAGTCAAAAAATTATAAAATTTGATAAATATTGCAAAGTTGATAAATACTCCGGAAAAAGTTTCTGTTTTCTTTCGAAATATTGCAAACTGGATTCATCATTCGGTAGAAAAGTGGGATTCATCAACAATATTTATGGTGTAGTGCCAAAACAGCACAGATTTGGAAAAAATAACCGCAAAACATATCATTTTTACCAGAATTGGGCGATTTTAGAATACGACGAGTTGTTTTAGAACGTGTTTACAATAGTCAAAGTGGGTAAGATCAATGCTTGATAGATTTGGAAGGCAGTGCGCTCTGAGATGTACGGTCTTATTCGTTTAGGGCGCCTATAGCTGAAGATATCTTCTTGCTAAGTTCACCTATATGATTAGACCATGAGAGGTGTTCGTCAAATTATCACGCC
>OX421451.1:8331089-8343589 GCA_949126865.1 Montipora capitata
GTTTCTCAAAAAGTCCCGAAACTTTACGGGCCATTTTCGGGTGTCACAATTCCTTCTGTATCTCATGAACGGAGAGGATTTAAGTCCAGTGTAAGTCGTCAAACTTCACAGCCAGTTTGCTTTTTACTACTTTGAAAACTTGTTAAAAGATACATACATACTTTATTAGCATTCCCCAGGGGGCTTTTCAATACTAAACAGCAAAGCACATTATGATAATAAATGAATAAAATTATAAAAGGCGGTCATTAAAATAATTCTCTAGCATGTGCATTTTAAACTTTTTTTAAATGAGGTTAAAGATAACTGTTTAAGGTCGTTGTCTAAATTGTTCCAAATGTTGACTGCTCTAGCTGTAGAGGAAACGTCGCTGGCTGGACTTTATCTTAGTTGGAGGAATATCAAGGGATTCTCTGTTTTTAGTTTTATGATAGTGAATAGCCGCGCTTTTGGAAAGACTCACCCATGTATGTGGAGGCCAGGCCCTTCCTGCACCTAAATGTCATTAGAGTGTCTCTGTAGTGAAGATGCTCATTTACTGGAAGCCATTTGATTTCACGTAATGCAGGTGTTATATGCTCAACGAAATCGGTGCAGGGATAGTACTGAGTGATGAGACCGCGCTCCTCCCATCAATGTTGCCCGGGTTCGATTCCCAGACTCAGCGTCATATGTGGGTTGAGTTTGTTGGTTCTCTACTCTGCACCGAGAAGTTCTCTCCGGGTACTCCGGTTTCGGACCCCTCTCCTCAAAAACCAACATTTGACTTGATTTGCTTTCATTGTTAATTTCAGTTTACAGTGTCCCCAATTAGTGCTCCAGCCCTAGAACGACTAGACACTTTAAGATAAAGTTCCTTTCCTTTAAATTTCTTGGTTTTTTCTATGATTCTGCACGCGAAATTCTGAACAGCTTGAAGCCTTTTGATGTTTGCGGCAGCTGTGTTTGACCAAACTCTGACGAAGGGCTAACGCTCGAAACGTCAGCTTTTAGAATCTCTGTACGGTGGCCAATTTACATTATCAACTCCGTTGATAAAACCAAATTCTTGTAGAGCAATAGAACAACTTGCTTAGGACTAGAGCAGAAATGATCGTGCGTAGTGTGTTCCTATCAAAACTGTTCTTTACCCTATTTATTTGACAAATTTTAGCCATGCACGGTGAGGTAATTTGATGGATGTGTTGGCCATAGCTTAAGTTGATACCTAGAATTATTCCGAGATCCTTGGCGCTGGAGACAGGTGTGATCTCTTTCCCGAAGAAAGAGATCGCAATTTCGTTAGGAAGCCCTGCGCAGTAGTTGTTGCGTACCGACCATTAGGAACTTGGTCTTTTCAGGGTTGATTAATAGTTAATTTTTACAACACCAAGCAGCCACTCGTCTTAAATCTCCTTCAAGAACGCGTTCTGCAGATTCGGCATCTTTGATTGGAAAGGATAAGAAGATCTTAGAGTCGTTTACGTGGGACTCGGGATTGCATACTTGTGGAGCGAGTGGAAGATCACTGATGTAAATACAAAACAAAAGTGGTGACAGTATTGCGCCCTGTGGTACGCCATGGGTGATAAGGAGGGGTGTAGATGTAGCACATTCAGGGCCGTAGCCAGAAAAAAATATGACTTAGGCAATGTCCTTAGTTAAATTCTCTTCGTAGGTATTTTAGGTGTTTATAATGAGGTCAGTACATTTTTAAGACAACAATGGAATCACGCTTTATTTTAAAGAATCAAGAAAAATGACTGAGGCAAGTGCCTCGGTTTGCCTCATACTGGCTACGGCTCTGGGTCCGGTTGTTCGAAAGCCGATTAGCTTAATCCAGTATTAGCGTAAACTTTTGTTTCATGTTTTCAACGTTTTGGTGAAAGTTTCCTTTGCTTATTTTTGTTTTTCAAGATTGACTTCTTCTAATGTAAAGTTTTACCGAATATAAGCCTTGAACAGCATTTTGGGAGTAGACAATAAAACTCCTTTGTTAATTTTTAACCTGAGATTAGCGTTAATCGGCTTTTGAACAACTGGCCCCTGATGTGCCAATGCTTGCCACTTGAGTTCTGTCTGACAGGTAACTCTTAAACCATTTGGTCTGACTTGGTTGCTAGGTCAGCGGTGAACAGATCAGGCTCATAACGCTTGTAACTCCTTGTTGAAATATAACATGGTGGAGGTTTAGCTAGTTTCAGCTTGAACTCCACGTATACAGGTAAGTGATCACTAATAAGGGAGTTAATAACGCCACGCGCGTGGACGAGGTCAGGAGATGAGACTGAAATGACATCAATCAGAAATTCACAGGTGTCTGTTATCCTTGTTGGTGTTGTAATTATCTGCTTCAGGTTGGTCTCAGTAAAAAAATTAGACAAACCTTTCTTAGCTCTCTTTTAAGACGTTACAGTTAAGGTCTCTTAAGACTGCAATGGGCTGTTCATGGTAAGTGCTTGAATGTAACTGGGTTTCAGCAACTCTTCAAAACAGGACACACGCAAGACAATCAGACGGTCTGTATGATACGCAGATCACGACTGGTCGCAATTTCCTGCATTGCAGTTTTAGCCAAAACTGATGGAAATAATTATCGGATAAATGGGAAATGTCCTTCAGTACAGTGACTGGGATGTCTTTGCGAATATAAGCACAAACTCTCCTCGCCGCGTTTACGTAACAGATCCTGTCTGTAGAGCTTATAGCCGTCAATGTTAACCTCAGAGTTGGTTACGGTCGTATGCAGTCGAGTTTCAGAGACGGTAATCACTTCGGTTTTATTCGCTGCAGCTCAATCTCTGAGCTCAATTAAGTGGGATGGACTACGGAGAGAACGAATATTCAAATGGACAATCTTGAGTTTTGATATTGTTTAAGTACGCTGGGCAGAACTACTAGAAGGTTGACCTCGAGGCGTAGAAGTTAAGATTATGGTTGTGGATAGAAGGATAAGGCCAAACAGCAATAGGAATTGTTTCAGTGATGGCATCATAGGTGTGATCTTGAATATTTGATGAGACAGAAGAGGTTTTATGCAAATCGACTACATTTGCTCAAACTTTAAATTTCGATGAAAAAAAAACTATGTAGAAAAACGGGAAGAACTTCTCAGTTGTCTGCCTCGTTGTCCACGGAATCGACGTAGTATTCCGACGGTTTTTAATGCTTTGAAGACCGACGAAGAAAGCTTTTTTAAGGTTCCCTCCCTGTTACGCTTGAGTTGACTTCCACATCGCACAGGAACTTTCCACCAAAAGCGCAACCATAGGAGAAAATTTCTTGAATATAGGTGACATCATTCAAATTTCCTGGCTTTTACGAGAGTCTGGTAGATTTTGGAATTGAAAATGACAGCTAGACCAGGACCTAAGAATCTAAGCAGCCGGTCATTGAACCGGCACATATGCCAATTTTTCGGCTTTTCTGAACAAGCGGTTCAGTGGCAGGTTTACAAAAATCTTTTCGGGACTTTCCAGAAACGGACCCCTGGTGTCTCAGGTTACTTTTAGAGTTATATCGTTATTGCAAGTTGTGTAATACTAGTTTAGACACAATACTACAATCTACACAAACAAGAAATAATCGGGAAAACGATGGACAGTGGATAACAACAAGTCTAACAACCATTCATCTAAAGCTGTTCCAGGTGGCGAGTAAACAATTGAGAACACACTGAGCTCGGCTCGCCCGGGTGTTAGTTTTCTTTGGCTTTTTCCCCTTACCACAAAATAAAACTCGGGAAACTGTGGAAACTTTCAATCAATCAATCAATCAACTTTATTTAAACACGGTAAATGGCTCAGCAAGCTGGTTTTCAGACATGCCGTGTAAGAATTACAAAGTATAAATACTAAAAAATTACAAGAATTACAAGATATAAATGTTAAAACGACTAATGAACTAGGTATAACTTAGCGCTAAATATCACTTAATGTCAAAGAAATTTAAACAATAGTAATAGTTAGTAACAAACATAATTTACTATATAATACTATATAAAAATGTGCCCTAGCGAGGTAAAATGTGTCCTATAATATCGCACGTTTAAAGCTTGCAAGATCCCTTATCTCACGTATTTCATTTGACAGTTGGTTCCAAGCATTTGCGCCTCGATAAGAGAAAGAACGTTTTAGAAATTTCGTTTTAGGTAGCGGTAATTGGAAGTCATAGTTCGAACCCCTCAAATTATAATTGTGAACTTCTGAGGTTCTATGAAAATACTCCTGGAGATACGTTGGACAATTGTTATTGAATACTTTAAACATCGTAATTAACAAGTGCCTTTTCTCTCTTTCTCTAAGTTAGACCACTCTAGAGAATTTAGTACTGCTGATGATCGAATCGAGTAATCAGCCCTAGTAATAATCCGTGCTGCTCTATTTTGTAACTTTTGTAATTTGTCAGCACGTGTTTTGGAGCAGTCACTCCATACAACATCACAATAATCAAAATAAGGTTGTACAAGTGAATAGTAAATTGTCTTAAGAGTCTCTTGATTGTCAGTTAATTTTCTAGCTAAATACAACATTCGCAAGCCATTCGAGACTTTAGATGAAATATGTTTGATCTGATCATCCCAGGTTAGCATTTCATCAATATGAACTCCCAATAACTTAGTACAAGGTTTATGTTCAATTGGCCAATCATCCATCTTTAAATTCATGAATTTAGCTTTTGTCAAATTTTGCCGAGAACCAATAGTCATATAACTAGTTTTGGAGATATTGCAACTTAATTTGTTTGTCTGAAGCCAATCATGTACTACAGCTAAATCACTATTTAAGGAACATTCAATTGTGGATATATCTTCATGAGCCATAGTTATATACGTATCATCGGCAAACATACCAGGTGGTGTATGTTGTAGACATTTTGGGAAATCGTTTACATAAATTATAAACAAAAATGGCCCAAGTATAGAACCCTGGGGAATGCCACATGATACATATTGTTCTGTGGATAAGAGTCCATTTACGTAAGATCTTTGTGTTCTATCAATCATTATGATTTAAGCAACTGAAGAGCATTGCCAGTGACACCGTAACAAGAAAGTTTACGTAGTAAGATGTTATGGTCTACAGTGTCAAAGGCTTTCTTTAAATCTATAAAGACACTACCATTAAGTTTACCAGCATCCATATTGGTAAACCAAAGGTTTACTGCACTTATCAAAGCTGTACAGATTGAATGACTTGGTCTAAATCCAGATTAAGAGTCTGTCAAAAGATTTCCTGCTTGGAAATACTCTAACAGCTGAGTATGCATGACCCTCTCTATAATTTTTGATATGGCAGGTAGAATAGAAATCGGTCTATAGTTGCTTGGAATATTTCTTTCATCGGACTTAAAAATAGGATGTACTTTTGCCTTTTTCCAATCATCAGGAAATATTCCAGTCTCCAACACTTGATTTATAATATCACATATAGAATTTGAGATGTATGGACTACAAAGCTTTAGAAGTCTGCTAGAAATATTATCCAATCCGCAACTTACCGAGGGTTTGAGTTCAGTGATCAGGCTGTGAATGTACCCTTCACTTACATGGCGAAAATAAAAATTTGAGTCAGCTCTATTTAAATAGTCCTCTGGTTGAAAAGCAGTGTCTGGAATACCAGATGCCAGTTTACTACCTAGGGAACAAAAGTGGTTATTCATTTGCTCAGCTTGACTGCTATGGGGCGCCAAATGTAAAAATATTATTTAAGTACTTTCCCCCTATATTTTGCGTTATTTATAAATAACACATTGAAGTACCTTTATCGCAAGGTTGCGATTTATAAATCGCACAGTTGGTAACCTTGCGATTTATAAATCACAAAGTTCGTAATCTTGCGATTTATAAATCGCACTTTTGCGATTTAATAATATAACCGCAAACACATGAAATTCATGCCGCGGGCTCGTGGTCCAATGTTTTGATTTTTTGGTGCAAGACAAAACTTGTCAAGACCGCTCTCCTCAGTCGTCTCAGGATCAATTTCTGATGTATTAAGTGCTCAGGAATCATCACAGAAAAGTGAGGTAAGGATAGGTGTTATTTTCTTCATCAATTTTATTTCGATTTATGGCGAATCGGTCTGAATTCTAAGCTTCGTTTTATTGCAATGTGTTCAATTTGCAGAGCTCGAGACATTCTCGTCCCCATCGCCCTTTTCGTTTCTCTTAGTCGGCGGGGCCTTGGCACGAGAAAGCGAAGGGCTCATCAGATTCAACTGGATGCCGACATCATTCATCAACAATTTGTTGTAGTGCGTGACTATTGTAAATTTGTCATTGAATGTGACACTTTGAACTTCTGAAACTTGCACAGTGAATGAAAAACGAAGAGACCTTCCTCCACTATCAGTTGCAATGAGAAGAAATGAGTGACTTCTAGAGCCTTCCTCCAAAGGCATGCCATAGATCTCTTGCTTTGAAGAGTTAAACTTTATCCATGATGATGCTGAAAGTTCCTCACCATTTCCTGTCTTCATTTCTAGTCTTAAATTCCTAGTGGAGCCATCTTCTTGGTCCCAAATTGTATCTGCAGGAATGGTGTATCGTAGCGCCTTTCCTAGATACACAGTTAAGGGGCCAAGGGGTTTCCGAACTTCAGGTGCATGGTTGACGGAATAGACAGTTGGCGTCACAACAGCCGACACCGTCACAGTCACACTTCCGAGTGTTGGAGGAGGTGGGGACATGGTGTATGTCTGGGTGGCAGTCACATAGATCACTTGATGAACTACACTTCCTAACATTTGTGTTGCGATAGGAGTTGGGCTCAAGTTTATCTGTCTGCGTACTCTTTGCCGATGACTTTTGGGATGGCCAGTCACAATATGCCAACCAGTAACTGGTGCATCCAGAGCATGCTTGAAGGATCCTCTCTCGGAACTGGATTTCAACAAAGACGCAACTTGGATTCCTGATGAAAAAGAAAAAAAAAGTACATTTTACAGACTGCATCTATATTACTGGAGGTTTAATTAACATACAATGCTGTTTTGTAATAGATTTTATAGTTTATAATGCTCCTGAACACCAGAATACTTTGATTTAAGTTACTGTACTGAATTCAAAATTTTAGTCTCTAAAGAAACTGTGGTACTGCGTCGGTGGGAGATTGAAACAGAAATTGATTTTATCAAAGGAGTTGATAAAGGTCGAATAACCACCATGAAAGATTTGGAAAGCTGACAATTCGAGCGGTAACCCATTTCGAGCGCTAACCCTTTGCTCCGACGAAGGGCTAACGCTCGAAACGTCAGCTTTCCAAATCTTTCACGGTGGTTATTCAACCTTTATCAACTCCTTTGATAAAATCAATTACTGTACTGAATTGTTTCCTTATCCTAATATCCTTTCCCTTTATATTAAGAACATGTTTTATTTATCAGCCTGAATTTGTTCTTATTTATATGGTGCTTTATTGACCAAATTTCAGCCTGATGTTCTTAATCCACTTGTTCTTATACGCGGGTGTTTACTGTATTCCCATTCTTTTTTGCCATTTCCATCAATTCCTCTACAGTAAAGATAATTCTAGTTTCTGAGGCCAACAGAATCCTTGATTTCCATATTTAAAATTTTTATCCTTAGGACCATATTTTTGTCATATCAGGCAAAAAAAAAAAATGATCATGGCCATATTTGCATCCCAAGCTAATTCTTACAAATAATTTAAGGTGATTCCCTTGTTTTGCAGCGCGCATCTCATACTGCGCATAACATTGCAACTTCGGATATGGCAGCGTTTCACGCCGGCCATCTGAAGAGAGGCAACATTGGCCGCTTTTGATGTTCAAGAGCTTTGAAGTGCAATCATGATAACTCTTCTCGGTTAAGAAGGTGTTGTTTTGGAACTCGCCCCAGTCCTTTCGCAAAAAATGATCATTTTGAAGCCGAAATTGCCCCTTTTGCCATTTATTTATCATCGTGTTGCGAAGAAACGAGCACGGTGACCCCCCATTTTTAATGGTTTTATTTACTCGTCATAGGTACACGGAAAGCATATTTGCCCTAGAACGTCCCCAGTTGGGGAGTCAAGTCACCTAGTGTTAGACAGAGTAGAATCTGTTAACTTTCAGTCCCAGGAGTAAATGTGTTAAAAGACTCTTCAAGAGATGATCTTTTTTCAATGGTAACTCGTAAAGAAAGTGCTTCTTTGAAGGAGTCAAACCTAAGACCTTCCCATAACTAGTTCCAATGGTCTACCACTCAGCTAAGGGACTAAGGAGACTCTTGGGAGCTAGGCCATTAAGGTGGCTTACTACAGTTTTTTAAAGAGAAACATCAAGATTTTGAAATCTGTGAAATTAAAGGAACAGGATGTCTCTTCCACAGTGTTAGTCACTGCAATTGTTGTAAAATGTGATTTTAACTTACAAATAAATGCAAATCATGGGGAAATGCTTAATATAGTGACCGAGCTCCTGGATGGGGGACTGGAAACTACACATTTCAAAGGCCTTTTTCTTGGAAACTAGACGTACGACCCCACATTAAAATTTCAGGATTTCCTTGGCAAATGGCAAATACGTTGATTTTTTTTGTCTATTTTGATAATAACTGAAAAACTGTCTGATAGATCTTTTTAAAAATGTTGATGGTTTCATCCTTATATTGTTTACTAATTCCCAAAATTTTAGCCCTGGTCGTACTGCTAGGTTTTGAGAAAAAGACCTTTGAAATGTCTAGTTTCCAGTCCCCCCCTCCAGGAGCTCGGTCACTATACTTACCATTTTCCCCTGATTTGCATTTATTTCTTTGGTAAAATTGCATTTTACATCAATTGCGGTGACTAACACTGAAGATGACACATCCTGTGGCTTTAATTTCACATATTTTAAAATCTTGATCTTTTTCTTCGGAAAACTGTAGTATTTATGCCACCTTAACGAGATTCCATGCAAATAGGACTTGTCGCAGCTTTCTGATAAAACTTTGCACACTGTTGTAACATGTCAAGGAGATGATAAAAATGTAATTAAGAAAGGGGGGTCACCGTGCTCGTTACCATGGTACGACGCTTACGTATACAGCTATTTAAGCCACTTTGACAATTGCCACGCATTCCCAATGTTGGACAAATTTAGCTTGATTTTACAAATGTAATCCCTGATATAACAAAGAGCATGGTGTCTTTCTATGGTTAACCCTTTCACCCCTGAGGGGCTCCCCAGTGACGAGTAAAATCGTCTGGCGTTAGACAGAGTAAAATCGCCTGGCGTTAGACAGAGTAAAATCTATAAGTGTCACTCTTAGGGGGGAAAGGGTTAACGGGGACATAGTCTCGGAGTGAATCTAGCTGTTGTTAACCCTTTCACCCCTGAGGGGCTCCCCAGTGACGAGTAAAATCGTCTGGCGTTAGACAGAGTAAAATCTATAAGTGTCACTTTTAGGGGGGAAAGGGTTAATTCACCTACCTATACCTGAAAAATGTATTTGAATGCCCTTGTGAGTACTTAACACTCCAAAATAGATTTAACTTGCTTGTGGGCAGTTCGACTCGTACAATTTTATGAAATTGCCAAAACAACTGGCTATGGATTTTTGCTGATTTTTTTTTTAAATTCTCCATGAAGACACCATTCTCAGCAAAAACATGAAATAAAAAATGGTGTCACTATACTCGTTCAGGAGAAAATGGCCATTCCTTGACGTGATAAGCTTGGCGTGAATGAAAATCTGCCATTTTATCAATGTGTGCGAGCTAATGTGCATGCCAATGACACAAGAAATTATGCGCAGAAGGGTTGCACAATGCAAAACCAGGAAATCCTGCTATGCTGCTAGGAATGAAATCATTGAAATGAAATGGCTGAGATGGAAAATTTCCATCTCAAAAAGCTTTATTGCCTTGTTTACCTGAAACATCGACACCACAACCGATTTGCCAGGAAATTGCAATTCCAGGTTGTTTTGAGTCTGCAACATTTCCAGGTCCTGCAGTGACCACTGTTGCATCCTTCAAACCGAATGCTGTGTTATGTCCTCTGCCCACTGCCACGTGAAGGTTGTTTATGTTGACGTTGACAAAATCAGACAATTTGCTCATGAGATTTTCTCTCCCAGATCCAGAAAATGTCTCCATGTTAAGGTCAAACAAAACGGTTGCCAGAGCAACAGGCAATCCATTGACACACTTTGGTTCTGTGAAATCGGGCACTTTGGTTTCATTTGAGAACAAGGATTGATTGTTCAACACGGTATGTAAATCTTGGATAAAAATTGTAAAAACAGCTTTATCATTTCTTTTCACTGAATGGATTTCAATGTCAACTTTCCCTTTGTCACGCCATTGTGCCACTCCATGAAGTTGGTTTTTAGCCGAATCAAATGACAGCCATCTTGGAAGACCTGGTTTTCCTTGTGCTGATACCTGAATAATAATGAATTTTTTCAATTATTACTGCTTGACAGGTTTGAGCTTTGGGGGGGGGGGGGGGGGGGAGGGGGGAATTCTTGCATATGAAAGGGGTGGGGATGCTCGTCGTCTTGCTTAGGGGTGTAAATCTCAGATTTTGGTCTCACTTAGGGTGTTCTGGGGAAAGTGCCATCATTATTATGTAGCCCATAATTATGTAGCTGTAAAGGTGTTGTTTAGGGTTTCAAGCAAAGAAATATAAAATATCGCTTTAATATGTCTTAAATATGCTCTCTTTTAGGGGTCAAAATATCCTGGGCAAAGCCCTGATTGGTCTCCTGTAAGGGTTTAATTCAAAATTCCCGACGACAAGCATCCCCACTTTTCATATGCGAAGTCTCCCCCCCCCCCCACCCAAGGGCTTTTTATTCCTTTCACCTGTACTGGCAATAGTGACATCACCTTCACACAGTACTAACGAGATGGCTCAGTAAAAATAAAATATCGCTTTAATATGTCTTAAATATGCTCTCTTTTAGGGGTCAAAATATCCTGGGCAAAGCCCTGATTGGTCTCCTGTAAGGGTTTAATTCAAAATTTCCGACGACAAGCATCCCCACTTTTCATATGCGAAGTCCCCCCCACCCAGGGCTTTTTGTTCGTTTTACCTGTACAGGCAATAATGATATCACCTTCACACAATACTAACGAGATGGCTCAGTTGATTTACAGCATTGGACTGAGTCTAATATTGTTGAAGGGTGACTAGAAGGACAATCACATTAGGATGATCCAACAAGGATGATAAACTCTAGGCCCGATCTCACAACTCTTTTACAAAAAACTTTTAGGGACTGTTAAGAACTCACATTTTTTTGGGCATTACTAAACTACAAAACAGCAAAATGAAAAACCAAAACAAGACTTAAATTTGTACCCAGATTGTGCATAGAGACACCTACAATTGGAGACCAAACCTTCCCCCTTTGCAGATGCCACAAAATTCTCAACAGGACCAACATGTGCTGCATTTGTTTCCTTGTGAGTTTTGGTGTTTGAGAAAAAAAAGTCAGAAGAAATAGCTGTTTTGGTGTTTTGTTTGTAATCGCTGTCTCATGGTTTAGTAATGCCTCAGTTTTTCCAGGTTGTGGTCTGGCCTAAGATGTCAACACCAAGCAGGGAACCCTTGGTCCAATCCTCACTGTTTTCCACCTGTGGAGGGGGAGGTTGTGGATTCTAATCACAGCCACTTTAAATCTCATGATCTACTCAAAGTGGCACTGGAGTGTAATGAGATGGGCTCTACCTTTGTCATTTCCAGAGAAATCATTTGCAAATGGTATTACTGAGCAATTTTTTTCATGTAAGAACCTACTTGATCCACTAACACTGTAGTACTCCCCAATCTCCTTCCCTTGGTCTCTCTTCTCTGCCTCCATTGTCGTTGAGGAAATACCCTGGTTCACGCTGTTTCCCAGAATCTGGGAGGTTCACAAATGTGTGTTAGGGGATGGGTGGCAATGTAGGCTTTGTTGACATTGCAAAGAAGGGAATCAGCACACGATTGATTTTGTGGTCAGATGACCATCGACAAAACGTTTGACCGCAGTATTTTATGTACTACACGTATGGGATTCGACATGAAAGGCCAAAAGTTGTGGTCAAACCGATCAGACACCACAGAAAATATACTTGTGTCATTCTCCTGTGTGAAGGTCCAGATCAACAAAGAATGCTAATAGTTTGCGACGAGTGCCACGAGTGCCACGTGACCAGCGTGAACCAGGGTCTTTTTCTCAACGACAATGGAGGCAGAGAAGAGAGACCCTGGGAACGAGGTTGTACTACTCCCATCCTAGACTTTCCTCCTATTCTGTCAGCTTTACCATACCCTGCTTACTACCAAATGTAAACAGTAAGGATTCAATTTGGCATTTAAGTGTAAAAAAGGCAATAAGTTCATGGCAAAAGTCTTACACAAAATGGAGCAAAAGAAATCCAAGGTAAAAGCATGAATTTTGTTCCTTTTTCTCGTCGTACCTCCACAAAAGTAGTCAATCATTAGCTATAGGTCACCAGCCAACATGAAAATTTCCCTGAGCACAGAACACCTCCACCTGAATTTGCGCAAAGTTCTTAAGGACGGTGCCTAATGCTGTGGTTCACA
>OX421451.1:8356089-8361089 GCA_949126865.1 Montipora capitata
TTTCCCTTGGCAGTTTGACGAAGGGGAATTTTACTTTGTTCTAGTTCACCATTTTGTAGGCGACACTGTTGCTAATTTTAAATAAACAATATTAGAACACTCGTTTATAATAGCTTTAGATGTCGCACAGTACTATAAAAGTGACTAACTAGTTCTACTTAGTGAGCTTATTTTGTTTATATAAACTTACAGAAGAAAAGACAGGGAACCAGGGAATCACTCCAGAATATGCAGTTGTCACTTCAGAGATGGGAAAAAGAGTGCCGGCCCAGAAATTTACACACGTAATGCTGACAAGTTGTTTCCATCAGAAGGATTTCCTCGAAAAAAGAAAAAACAGAGTAGTACTACACAGAGCAGTGTACATGACATGGTGCAGGCCATTCGGGACAAAATGGAAGAGGAGGCACCTCCCTTGCAAGAAAAACCTTCAACAAACCAGGTTATTCTTGAAGCCGAACTTGACCTTGCAAAGAGGGAACTTGAGCAGCAGAGAGAAACTGCACAGTACCAGAGAACACATTATTCTGCATCAACTCTTACCACAGATGTTCTTCGTATGGAAACTGGACTACCAACAAAAGAGGTTTTCCAGATTGTGGTAAATTATGCCTCTAGATTTAAGGATTCTTTGTCATACTATGCAGGTTGGAGGGTGGAGTCAATTATTTTTGAAGATCAAATTTTAATCACCCTCATGAAACTGAGACAAAACTATACTAATCTCCACATAGCTCAGTTATTCTCTTGTAGTGTTGCTACCATTTCAAATGTAGTTACAACATTTATTCATGTTTTACACAATATCTTATTTGATGATTTGATGACCACTATCCCTTCTAGGGAGAAAAACAAATTATGCTCTCCTTCGTCCTTTTCAATGTTTACTAGCTGTAGAATAGTCATTGACTGTACAGATATTGAAATTGCAGCACCCAGTCTTATGAGTCAACAGAATGAGACATATTCAAGCTACCGGGGCATGAATTCTTTTAAAGTTATAGTCGGGGTGGCGCCCAATGCAGTTATAACATATGTAAGTAAACTGTATCCAGGATCAATTTCAGATAAGGAAATTGTCAAACAGTCAGGCCTAATGAACCATATGGCAAATGGTGACCTGATCCTTGCAGACAAGGGGTTCTTGATTCAGGACATTGTCCCAAAGGGTGTTTCCGTAAATATTCCTCCCTTCTTAGAGAATGGAAAATTCACTGCCAGTGAGATAAGGGCCACTAAAAACATTGCAAAATGCAGAATTCACGTCGAAAGGGCTAATGCACGGCTAAAGGATTTTAAGATACTAAACTTTATACCCCCCAAATTAAGATGTTATGCTGACAAAGTATTTCAAGTCTGTGCTGCCCTTGTAAATCTTCAGTTTCCACTGATAAAGGAAGGATGTGAAGGGGTAGAATTTGAGTAAGGACGTGCATGTAGTGGGAAAATTGAGAGAGTATTATTGATTAACATGTAGCTTTGATGCTTAGGGGAATAAGACAATCAATCAACCTTGATGTATTGCTTTTGTTTTCTTTAAGCCTGAGGATCAACTTTAAATTTCAACATGGCAGATTAAGCCCATCTATTTGACCTTTATGTTTAGAAAATAAGGGGGCATTCTCTATTTTTGTAATGTGTAGAATAGTAACAAAATAATAGAACATTTGTCTGAAGTCACATATTATGCAGTAGAGCTGGCCAGCATTTTCAGCTGTAAACAATTGCAACTCTAATCTTAAATGTTTTAGGAAACACAACATCAAGAATATTTGATAATTCTCTGAATAAAAATGGTTTTGGTTTCATTACTGAGCATGGAAGGTTGCTGAACTTGTTATTGTTCCAGTATTAAACTTGACATAATGGGAACATGGTACAAACTTCCTGCTGGATTTAAACCTTGCAATAATTCTACAAACTATAGTTCTCCCTCAACAATTTTGGGAAAGAGGTGTTTAAAGTAAAATTCCCTTAGTCTGGTAAGGTTTTCTTCCCAGGATGGATCCTTCTTGATTTCAATAATGACACACCAGTTATTTGTCCAAACAACAAAATAACAATAATTTCGTTTGGCTAAGTACATTTGCCCTTGCACTTGGTGCCAGTAGACATGATTCCTTTTTAGCGAGTATGATCCATCCTCTTTTTGCTCCAGACAAAATGTCTCACTTTTCAAAGCTTCCTCAATACTCGCATTTCTGAATGTATAGGAGCACTTCGCCTCTAGAACATGGTCTTCACCCACTAATCCATCAGGGGAAGCTCCAAGAACGCCTGACTCGTCAAGCCACACCCCTGTCTCAGCAACTTCAAGATGGGTTTTGGCAGTAAATGTTTTGATGGCTTCAGCCTCATTTGTGACTCCCCATGCCACAGCTTTGACACGTGAAATGTCATATTCTCCCAAGAGACGCTTAATAAGGGATGGGGTGACCCTCTTAGCATTGATGACGGAGCCAAAATTACTTGCAGTCAAACGCCCCTTCCTCACTAAATGCCAGGAGGGATTGTTTCGCTGACCGACAGTTAAAGAACTGATTTGATTTACAATTTCTTGCTCTACCTTTAATTTTCGTTTGATAAACTCAAGTTGTTCAGCAGCAGTAGATAAGGTGAGAAATTCTTCGGAAAAAATAACCTCTTCCACTGTTGAGACAGGTAGATCCCCCAGTTGTTTTGGCTCAGGGCTTAACAGCCAGCATAGGCCAGTGAACTTTCCATACGCTCGGAGTTCTGAATACAGCGCTTCTCGATCTCCTTGATTTGGTTGTCGGAGTAAGGCTGTATATCCTGGCTTTGTTGGAGGAAACATTTCAGCAATAGATTTCCGAGAAATATCAGGTGCATTCCGTTTTTTCCATGAACACTCAACATCAGTCCGACTCCAGTTATAAATTCCGTAGATGAACAGAGCTGCAGCATGGCTGCATTTATAAACTCCCCGTGGACACTCGCACTCGCTCGATTTAATCGCATTGTTTTGGTCAAGGTATATCTAAAAAGAATATTATAATACACAAAGTTTAACAGTAGTTTTCTATAAGCTTTCTGCTCAATGTTGGCCATTTACCGCATTTCACGTACCGTCACATTATACACTTTTTTCTTCATACTAGCGTGAACCTGTCCCTTCAAAACACCTTGACTTGCACTAAAGCTTTCCACATGGTTTGATTTGAAGTGATTTTCACCTCTTGAAACGGATTTATTCTCATTTTCGAAGAAAGAAAGCAGGGAAGCAATTGTCAGCACCGCCATCTTGCTTCCCGTGCGTTTGTTTAGAACAGAAAATTTGGTTGCCATGGATGCGTGACGTAACTGCTTTAGTACTCTATTAACATTAGCAGAAATTCCATCAGTGCCAAGATGCAAACGATGCTGGTCATGACAAGTGCATATTATATTACATCATTTCGCTCGCAAAAGTGTGTTCGCATCTTGGCACTAATGGAATTTTTGATAATGTTAATATAGATTCATTTCATTCATCGAGTCCTTCACAGAAACAAGACCCTCTCACAAGTGTGTGGCTTCAGAGAGCATTGCACCGGCATCGTAGAGATTATGGGTTGGAATGCCGATGGAGCCACCTGAAATTTTCAGGTGTCAAAGATAGATGCAGTACGACAAAGATTCTGTGATCTCGAGCTTATAATAAAGTGACTTATCCACCTGCATAACTGGGGCCAAGGCTTTTCGTGATACACTAAATTTGCGTGCGTGTTGTTGCGTTACGTATCTCGATATGTTTCAGTCCCTTCAAAATGTCTACAATCCCGAGTGAGTAAGAAGTGGACCATCGTTTGTCAGTGTGTTTTGTGACTCCCTTGCAAACGCTAAAAAGCTTGCAAAGCCGTAAAAATCGAGAGTTTTAAATTTTGATTTTGTCGGCACTGCCCGTGAACTCAAACTCGTTTTGCATGTGAAATGTATATCGATTGTCCAGGAATTTAACACTCTCTGCTTTTCATACTTACCTTCCAAAACACTACATAACTTTTTAAGACCATTTTTCGTAGGCCTGTCACTCACAAATGCTGTATCTCTTCCTTTAAACTCGTCCAAAAATGTCTGTTTGCCGACTTCGAGGGAAGAAATTTAAAAAAAAAACCTGACACTTCCAGGCCAATTTTCCCTACCTCATCCTGGCAAGGGTCAAATTCCCGACTGTCCGGGTCACAGAAAATTCGCTATTTTCGCAATTCCCATAATACAGTTCATTCTGGGAGATTACTTGCATTAAATAATGTTTATCAGTGCGAAGATGTGAATGGAAAACTCGATGTTCTTTCCACTATCATCAAATCCATGTTTGATGAGTGTTTCCCAGTATATCAGTGCGAGTATCTAATAGGGACCCTCCGTTCTTTTCTTCTTTAATTAAACGCTTTCTAAAGCAATGACGAAAATTGATTCCGCGCAATAGTAAGGGTACTTCCAGTTTGATTGAAATTCAAAGTCTTCAAGAAAAATTTCTTTTATAAAGCCACCCATACCGTCGTTATTCCGGAATCAAGTAAGATTCCTGCTTTAACTGTTTCCCGTGTTACCAAGAGTCTACTAAAATTAAAAAGAACTGCCTCAGGTCTAGATGGAATCCCGTACTGGATTTGGAAAGATTTTGTTTATGATCTTGATCCTGTTGCCACTCACATCTTTAACTGTTCTTTGGAAAACCACTCTGTAGCTGATCTGTGGAAGCTCCCTGTCTTAACTCCCTTGCCTGAAGAGCCCAACTTTAAAAATTGCACACATTTGCGGCCCATTTCATGGACTAACGTACTAATGAGGGTTTTTGAACGCCTTGCCTACAAACAAGAATTATCGCAGTATGTGAATAATTTCATTGGTCTTGACCAGTTCGCGTACCGCAAAGGCCACAATACGACTATGGCTTTAATCAGAAGTATTTATTTATTTATTTTTATTTATTTATTTAATCTTTATTTAACCACGGTACAATTCATCAGCAATATAAAACGATATGTAGAATTAAA
>OX421451.1:8363589-8366089 GCA_949126865.1 Montipora capitata
TTGTCTAGTTAGTTAGTTAGTTAGTTAGTTAGTTAATAAGTTGTCTGTATGACTTAATTTATATCATTTCAACTAAACTCGTTTGTTGTTTCGAGTGTTTTAATAAAGACCTTTATTATTAAAACAATGGATATCCTCAGTTCACTAAAGCGTGATACGGTCCGAAGAGTAGATAACTTGTATTGTTTTTAAGTAACGTATGCATCATGAAATTGGGATAGTAGTGTATAGAGAAATGCCCGGGATTTGGGCGGGGAGAGAGGAGGATGTTGAAGTTTCGACTTGATCGGTGCATTGTATTGGCAAAGCTAGTAGAGATGTTCGGCGGGAAAACTGCAAAAATAGTTTCGTTTATTTACGCCCTCCGAGGAATCGAGAAAGTCGGGGCATTTCACATCAAAGGAATAACCCAAAATGAGGAGGTTTAGAACCCATTCTTTTGCCGTTTTCATTCTTGACGACGACGTCTTTGCGTAAGGTCCCTTATACTACGTATGACGTCTTCAGCAACAGTCGTTGCTTTCTTGACATGTGCGAACACTGACAACCATAAAAATACTTTTTAACGTCCAGTTTACTTCTTTGAGTAATTCTTTTTTTTTTTTCCTTTTGTAAACTTAAAGTTGTCTATTTGGATACCTCACGTTCACCTTCTCATCTCAGGTTCGGGACCATTGCTCAACCAAAGATGCTGGAATTGCAGCAGGAGATGCTATCCCTGGCATTTCTAACTCATTCTGGTGTCACGGTGTCGCTCCTTATTCTTGCTGTGTGTATCTACTGGCGCGGAACGCGTGGCTTTGCTGACCTCAACAAATTTAACGTCGGTGGTCCAAAGCCCGTTCCGTTCTTTGGAAATGTTTTGGAGACATGGAAATATGATGGATTGCATCGTCTACACCTTGATTTTTTCAAAAAGTACGGCAAAGTATTCACCATCTGTCTGGGTGGTAAGCCGTCTTTAGTCGTGGGAGACCCAGAGCTGTTTAAGCAGATAATGGTCAAGGATTTTCCATACTTTCGAAATCGTGTCCTAGATGGACCACCCACCAATAGTGCGTTTTCTAAGAGCGTCTTGGCAGCACGTGGAGACGACTGGAAGCGGATCCGTAACACGCTGACGCCGCTTTTCAGCTCGGGAAAAATGAAAATGATCATGCCGCTGATAGAGCGATCGTGTGACACGCTTTTGGAGAAACTTGAGGATATCTCAGACGCTGGTGAGTCAATTAAAATTTCATTTTATACAAAACCAGAAGCATAAAATATAAATAGTCTGGATATTAAATTGAAAAATGCAAAATTCAACAGAAATTTTGCTTACGTATTGGTCACGCAAATGAAACCGTCGTGGCCGGTTTGCTTTGCATCGGATCCTTGAAGTCTGAGACACCACATAATTTCATCGAGAAAGACCAGAAAGAAGCCCTTAGGGAAAGGGTGAAATTTCTGCCGATGACACACCGTGAGGCCTATTCCGACGGATGAGAGGAGCACCATTATGCATATTTGTTGTGTAGGAGCCAATTACACGGAACCACCATCTTCCATATATTAACCCTCTGAATCAACCCTTTCCCGTATCTTGCTATTTTTAGAAGCACCTCGCAGGGGGGCTTTAGTGGGGGGTTTTCACAATAGCCAATCATAAGAGACCTGTGGTCAGCCATTTATTACGTCACATTTGTATGTGAGGTTTGTGAACCAGTCACTTTCGTCACATACGTCAAAATATAGTAGTTTTAAAAATAGAAATATACGGGACAGGGTTGACTAAGCGAACAATACAGATGGAAGCTCCGAGTAATGGGCTCCGGTTGTTGTGTTAATAGCCCACTTTTGATATATTTAAGGGTACGTTCGATTGACCCTATTCCGGAATAACTTTATATCTTTTAAGATAGATTTGTCTTTTTGATCAATTTTGTATTTTTAGTAGTATAGGATATATAATTTGAGTTTGTTATTTTAGTGATTTGCAGGTCCACATCAGCCTTACTGGCTGCCAATTTGTAACCAGCATTACCAAATAAAATGATGATGATGATGATGATGATGATGATGACCCGCGTTGGTAAAATCTATTCATATTTCGACTTCCCTCGCCTCTCTTTTAGATCGAAGTGTAGACATGCAGGACTGGTTCAGGAAGATGACATTGGAAGTAATTCTAACCACAAGTTTTGGCGTAGACGCTAACATTCAAAAGGGAGAAAATCTTGAACTGCTACGCCTGGCAAACAGAATTGTTCGAATTTCGTACGCCATTCGACTGATTTGCCCGTCTTCCGTTCGGCAGGATTATCTTTAGGCTGCTAGGCAAGATAAGAGGCCCAAAACGAAACTATATACAAGGCATTGCAGAAGAAATCGTTAAAAGCCGTCGTCAACAGGGATTCACAGAAAGGAAAGATCTGCTGCAACTCATGATGGCGGCCGCTGGTGAAGGACTCGGAAAACTAACGGATGAGGACATTGTAGGCCAGATGATTTTTTTCTT
>OX421451.1:8371089-8376089 GCA_949126865.1 Montipora capitata
AGCTTTAAACAATCCAGGTACTTCACTTGAAGCTCTGTAAACTTCCTCATGGCACTCACTTTCTACAAGGGCCAACCACTGTTTTAATAATGACTATCAACTGCCATCTGAAATCTTTCAATCAATTCTCCAATTGAAGGCTCTAAAATAATGATACTAAATATCATAAAAAAACAGTTCCAGTTTTACACTCTGGCTTTTGCTAGAAGTAGTAAATAAACAAGAGGGCAAAATACCTGTTTTCCTTCTCTTTTCCTTTCTGGATATCTAATATGCCTTGGTTTGATTTAATCTGGCCACTAAAAACAATTACTGGCTAAATTGATTCGGAAAAAATGAAATATGTAAAGAAAAGAGTTTGCAAGAGGCTTGAGAAATTAAAGCGATTTAATCGTTCTTATGATTTACTTTTGATTAAACATGTGAATGTAAGTAAATAATATCGACTGGATATAAAAAGTTAGAAATAAATATATACACAACTAGACTTTTTGTTGGTCAGTATTTTCATGAAACTGTTCCTCTTTTCGTACTCGCTTCGCTTCCAAAAAGTGACATTTTCCTCGTTATTTATATATTTGTTTATGTTTTAATTTGTTCAACGGGCTAACAGAAATAATTCGTGAAATGTCAGAGTTAAAAAGTATTCTACCTTCTGTTTGTTGGAGTCCTTTCTTTTCCATGGAATGTATTTAACGTGATCCATTATGCTTTTGTCGGCCTGAAGTTTGCATTTACAACATCAGTTTGTCCCAGGGTCTGTAATCTGGTAATTTTTTTTCCAACCGTTTCGAAGTCCTGGTAAAACCGTTCAGGGATAGGTTTGAAGAACACGAACATGGTTTATTGTTTCGATGGATTGCCGCAAACAAATCCACGATCCCGACGAAATCCCTCCAGTCCTTGCCAATGTTTTGTCAGCTCGTCTGAGCCAAGCCGAATGACTGCAATTTTCTTTTTCTTTACGAGTTTTTTCTTCGTTTACACACCGCTTGCCGTCAGCTTCCGGTGTCACGCATCGCATGATTGATAATAACAAATAAAAATATACTACGCTGTCAGCCCGCAGCATGACGCCGTTTTTGAAGACGTATAAGTTTTTTGGTAAAGCTCAAACGAAATGGTAAATCAACAGAATACCGGTAATTTAATAAACTTTGTGTCTGGAAAGTCTTAAGTTTTCCTTTTACCTTTTCTTTTTTCCTTTTACAGATTTCTATGAACGTTTCAATTTTGTTTCGTAGATTTTGCGTTACACCGGTTGTTTCCAATGTTTTCCTTTAAAATTTTGCGCGGGAAATTGGCGCGCGGCTGGCAAAAAAATATCCATTTGGGCATGCGCAGACGTTTGACCGCTGTGTTTCTCGGTGAGCTCTAAGCTTGAGCCCGCGATATGGTCACGTGATACTGGTCAGCGGATACCTTGATTTGACAGGTGTCAATTGATCAAAACATGGATGTCCAATATCAAAGATTTATGCTGTAAGCTAGCGTGATACTGGTCCCATTGGCATACATGGTGGGGTGGACGTAGTACGTACGGACGGTCGATGACGTAATGGCTATAAAACCAAAATTTCTCGCGTCGATGGGTTACCATTGACTATGGTGCTCCGCGCGCGCGCCTTTCCGCTATAACCTTTACTTAAAGAGGGTGACACCTATTACTATAAAAGTATTATCTCTAGTGGCCCTTCAGAAACAAAAATTACAACAATGATGATAAAAAGGCAATGTAGAAACAGTGATCACAAAAAAAGATCAGAAAAATTCTGAAAGATTAAAACAAAAGATAAATGTTAAACGAATGAGCATAGATTAGTAGAAAGGAAAATCTATTTACGTTAATATGAAAAACCACGCAATCTTAAAATTAGAATAACTTTTATTATTATTATTTCTCAGTGCGTGAGCGGGCGCAATTCAACAAATCCTGCAATCTGATTGGTTCCAGGAGCGGGCGGAATTTTCTCATCCGGCGCGCTCACGGCGGGCGTAATCCTAGCCTTAGTTGCGTGAGCTTTGTATGATGACCTTAAATTTCCATTATTTTTTACACATACGGACGTTATTTTTCATTAGACAAGAGGATTGGAAATAGAATTCAAATAAAAATAATTCTTCTTGAAACGTTCAGTTCGTAAGTCACTTTAATACTGCATTCGCTATCAAGCGCGGTGTGAGCCAACAATTTAATAAAAAAGAATTCAGAGAGGAAGGGAGAAACAGCTAAGGGTCGGCCGTATAGAGAAAAACTGTCACCACGGTCTACGACCTCGGGCAGCATTTTCAAGACCTCGGTCACAGTTTTTCCCTATACAGACCTCCCAGCTGGCAAACAACATGTATATATATATATATTTTTTCAGTGCGTGAGCGGGCGGAATTCAACAAATCCGCAATCCGCAATCTGATTAGATCTGGGAGCGGGGGGAACTTTCTCATCCGGCCCGCTCGAGGCGGGAGGAATCCTAGCCTTGGTTGCGTGAGCTTGTGTGATGACCTTAAATTTCCATGAATTTTGACACCGAATCATTTCACTAGACAAGAGTTGTGTGAACTAATGCTTCTTTATTTCTGGTAATGTTTGGCTTCAATAAATAACAAAATATATAATTTACTAAATTTAACAGCACAATATAGCACCTTAAAAGTTTTAGGGAAGTTTATCTTTGAGCTTTCCACTATTTCCAGCTTAGTGCCTGTTTAAAAAGCGGCGAGTTCAGTTCGCTCCCACTATGAAGACAATGAAGAAATAATTAATAAAACTCACTTAAAGTCATAACGCTTTTTCTGCAGGTCAGCCGATGTCACAGAGAAAGAAAAATTGTCTTTTGTTAAGAGTGAGCCACACGTTGGTATATAAGCAGCCGAGCTCATTTTTTCACATGGAAAGAAAAAAACAACTACTATTAATAACTATTAATACACCAGCCTAATCTTCAACTTATTACGTTGATAATAATCATGTTTTTCAACCAAAAGAAGTTTGCCGGAAACCAAGGGGGTTGGCTGGGTGTCTACTGTTGCAGCAAGATATGCTCGTTTTGTTGGTTTTAATCCAGGCCTTTGGCTCCTCAGCCTAACAAATACGCCGCCTCCTACGTAATAATCTGACACCTGGAATAAGTTGGCTGAATCACTCGTGCAGTCTTTTCCTGGTTGTAATTTCTGAAAGAAAGTCAATGAAATGAAACGTTTATTAAACAAGCTCTCTACAAAAAAAAAGAGATAATATAACAAAATACAAACAAAAACAGAAGACACCCGGAGGCTTGTTCGCTCTACCGGGGTGGATCCAGGGGCGGATCCAGAATTTTTTTCAGGATGGGGGGAGGGGAGGGGGTGCGCGCACCTCCTGCCCCCCCCCCCCCCCCCCCCCTAGATACGCCCCTGATCTATATAGGATCCGAACCAAACGGGAATACATGCAGCTTTTTCCCCAAAGGAGACACTTTGTGACGTATTAAATCAGTACCATGGTGTGGTCAGTTTTCGGTCAAATTTTTGTCCAAGAAAGCTAATAAAATGAAGATTTTTATTTTCCACTCAAAAATTCGTAATTGACTTTAAAATGGGCAAATCTGAGCGGGAAACTGATTTTAGTGTTAGTTTTTAAAATTTTTTGTCTTTCAACTTTCCTTTTTGAAGAATGCTTTAGTTTTCTGTAATTAAGTTATGTGTTCATGGAAAGCTTATTTTCTTAACTTAAAAATGATGTATTGCTTTTTAAATATTTTTTTGAGAAAAAAAAAACCCTTCCTTTTGGGTTTTTGAATTTCGCGCGTTTATAGACGCGATACCAATTCAGTGGAGAAAACTTGTAAGGTAGAGAGGTCAATATACGCGTCCCGAATTAAACAGTACGGTTCGTCTTAGAATTGATTATGAAGACGTCGATTTGTCATCGGTCACTTCGAAATATCTTTACAATGTTTTTAAAAGTGCAAAGCAAACTCCTCCCTCTGCTCGAAAGAGGTTTCAGGGTCTTTTTCCATGATCTCGAAGTTGATTGGAAAGAAATATACTCACTCCCATTTTAAGTATCGTGTTCCTTATTTTATTATTTTTTTGGGTGGCATGAGTGTCTGGAAAGGTTTCAAAATAAGGGAAATTAAGAGCGCGGAAATTAACGCTGCACTTTATTAACGTCGCGGAAAACATAACATAATTAGCGCGACTTTAATTAACGCGAGTTTAAACGATTCGCGTTAATTTCCTATAACAAGATATTCAGGATTAATCGATTCGCCGTTCTCTACGTTTTGCAAAAATGAACTGGAATCCCTCCAGCATTTACTTTTAAATCGTGAAATAATACGATCTTTTTGGGAGGCCTTCCGTTATTGGCTCATGTTATGTTAAATAGAATTAGAACCTCTGACAATAGTGGATGTTCTGTTTGGTATTTTTAACGCAGGAGAAGACTTGATCTTGGTAAACCACCTTATTCTAGCAGCAAAGGTATATTTTTATAGATTTAAATTAAATGAGTCTCAGCCAGCATTACGGGTTTTGAAAGCAAAAATCAAAGTGGTATATGATATCGAAAAGATTATGGCAATTAAGCGGAATAAGGTGGATAATCGTATTAAAAAATGAGAAAAAGTCGAACCTTTTTTAAGTATATTTTAATAGTTTATTCTGTTAAAGTCTTCTTCAGCCCCCTTCTGTTGTTGTTGTTGTTTTTTGAGTTATTGTCGTGTAGTATAATTTGTTAGTTATCTATATTTTGGTAATGAATCTAGAAAAAGGAAGTTTGAAAAAGTTATGAAAGGAGAATAGCAAAGCAACTCGAATGGACAAGTTAAGGCAAAAGGAAAAAAAAAGTTCTTGTTTCAACTGTCAAGAGGGCTCTCCCGGACATCAAGCTCAGAGTTTGGAATTCCCTCTATTTCCGACATTTTGCAAACCGGATATCGTAAAAAGAACTTCATCGAACTTACCTCAAAGACAATTTCGCTGTGGTTCAAAACTTTCAGCGAAAATTGAATTTGATT
>OX421451.1:8386089-8393589 GCA_949126865.1 Montipora capitata
TTATTAGTTTAGGGCTTGGATTAGGTACATTAATTAATATTGTTAATCCTTGTTTATTTCGGTCGGTTTAGTCTTTGTTACTTTAAGTTATTAGTTGAGAAGTCACGTTCCGCCTAGAAGGTTTAGGGTAGTGATCCTGGTCAAGCAACCAATGCGATTGGTCTTAGATGGACTAGTTCATGGCCTAGCGGTACTGCAATTTTTAAGTCATCAGCATGGACCATGTTTCGTGTAGCCGTAGGTACACCTTCGTAGTGCATGTTAATCACCTCTTTTGTAGTTGACGTTATCACGTTCTAAGCCTCTGATCCTTTGACCAATCGCAATGCGTTGCCCGCACCAGGAGCGCTAATTAGTAAACGAATCTTTCGATCTAAGGCGCTCTTTTGAACAACTACTTGTAGAGAACGTATTCCTATGAACTGTTGTAAGAACTGAAGAGAAGATTAAAAGCAAGTGAAAAGTTAATTGCTGTTTGAGAAGGTAAAAGGGAGCGCGAGCCCCCGGGGGGGGGGGGAACTCCCATATGGAACAGACGGGGATGCTTGCCGGAAATTTTAACCCCTAAAGGAGTTCATATGGGCGTGGCTCAAGCTTTTTGTGACCTCTAAAGGAGACCAATCTGGGCGTGGCTTAAGCCAATTTTGACCTTGGCGGCTTAAAATATTCGCGCTTTGCCCGGAACACCCTAAGCAAGACCAAAATCCAAAAATTTACACCCCTAAGCGAGACGACGAGCATCCCCGTCTGTTTCATATGCCATTCCCGCAGGTCATGCCACATGCCATTCCGCAAACACATTCAGCTTTTTACCCTCACCGAACTCTCAGCTTGGCGTCAGGACGTTTGATCAATGGGAGCCATTGACGGCAAGTTAAAAATATATCATCTATTTAATTTGAAAAGTAAGCAGATATCTGAAATCTTCATGGAACAAGTTAACCATTAAACAACACAGCATCAAAGAGTTGTCTTGTTTATTAGTCTTTGTGATTTCCTTCGTCATTAAGTACCGTATTGAAACAAAGATTTTCTAATGATAACTGTGACCATAAGAACTTTCTCGTCTTTTTCTATGATAAACGACATAAACGTCTTTAAGAAATCTCCACACTTCCAAAAAAGGGAATAGGCCACTCAATATTTGGAAACAATTTCCGCTCTTCCTTAGGTTGGACTTACAGCTACTTACAGCAAATAATCGGTTAATCAAATGAACTAAAATGGTGATAATGACCTTACGATTAAAGAGTTAAAGGTAATTGTGCAATAAACCAGAACTCCTACGCATGAGTAAACAATTCCAACACGTTATTATTGGACTGCCGCTGAGAGCCGGATCGCGTTGGTACCCGGGAAAAACAGCACGGAATAAGGACAATATTTTGATTGTCAGTATTAAGCAATCATGGTTAAGTCTTGCGACTTCCATGAAACGCAACTCAAGTTTAGCTTTGGTTGGGTTTTATACAATTCGTAGATGGTTAACCCGCTGAATTCTAAATTTAATTAAGCTGCAGCCGGACAAGCTAAAACTTGGCGAGTCATTAGCGGAATTTTGTATGTGGCACGGTATTCAGTTTCAGACATTTCGTAATATACATGACTTCCATACCTGGAATGTTTCCAAGTCATGCTCAAACGTTCAAGAGACCACCTTTATCGCTTTTTTTTTTTTTTTTGGTCTTTTCATATTTCCATTCGAATTCCACGTTCCTTTTGGTTTCAATTCTCACCTTCTTCTTGGAGCATTTCATTCTAAAATAACTCTTGGAAATCGGAGCAGATGAGCTTCTCTCATCCTTTGGTTCAAAAAGTAGCGCTCCGGCACTGATTGTTCTTCGCAAGAACTGATGAAATGAGTTGGTTTACGAGACAGAATGCCAATATATTTTACTGCAACTCAATCTTAAGCTTTCTTTACCGTACAATCTTCTCTACATAATTCTTGGCATAAATGTAAAAACAATAAAAAGAAACTTAGGGATCACATGGTTTGGCAAAAGAAGACAAACTACATTCATGCAACATTTTTTTCCTTTTTGAAAAATAAGGATTTGCATAAAAGGACGATCCCCGATAAACTACGAGCAGTCCCCCTGTTGCCGCTTATAGTTAGTCGGGCGCGCACGAGAAAAAATGGGCGCGCAAAATCCGATTCGCCTGACTAGCTAAAGAGGGACTGCTGGTAGTCTGGATTCCTGATGATCTAGTCTCAACTCTCCAAGGCGTTTGTTTTAATATTCGCCAATAGCTTTTTTCTTCAATAAAGGAATCTTGATTTTCGACGTCATAAATGACAAGCTGTGCTCGGAATTTCCACAAGCTCTGAGCGCTAGCTTCTATATCCAGACCTTACCTTGCGCTACATCAAGTGACTAAAATTGTAATAATATAATGCCAAACATATGTTAATTTCCTCCCCATTTTTAACTATTTGATAGTCTCTATGAAACTGGGCAGTTTTGCTTTCGATTCCTCCCGTTAGTGTGGAAACAATTATCTTTGAAAGAAACAATTCAAGTCCGGAACATCGTCCCGATTCTCTAAACGACGAAAGAAGCTAATTTAAAAAAGAGTACTATTGGTCATAAAAGCAGAACATTTGAGCCGAAAATTCATTCATCATTGAGTTGAATAAGTAAATCGAACTCTACGCGGGGTTTCAAATCCAGCAAAGGCAACTAAACAAGATATTATTTCTGGATCTCATACACAAAACAGGGCATGCTTTCACGGTCATCAAAGAGAGTTATCATGCATTCCAAAGCTGGTTCATATGCAACTTTACACGTTACTTGAGTCCCATCTTTTGAATGCTAGTTCAATCAAAAAATCTCGATAAAATTGTTGGAAGAAATCGTGGAATGCATGGAAGGAGATGTCCCGGGAAAGATTTCGGAAACAACCCAGAAATTCTGTTCCATTAGTTCATTCGCCTTCCGGCCGCCTAATTTTCTCCTGTCAGGGATCGGGTGCGTCAATCACTGCGATTTTCATAATTCCGCGGAATTCATCTTCAAGCGCCAACAGCCAAACTGAGTTTTGGCTTCTATTTATCAAACTTCCGACGCCAACCACAGATGACGAAATCAATAGCGCTTTGCGCTAATGACGTCATGAAATTATAGACTCCCAAGTGACTCAGACAAACAAAGTTCAGTCTGTAAGAGTCACAAGGGAAATGAGGCATAATATTCGCTTTATTTTCTTCGGTTTTAAGCGACGTCGACCGTGTTCTTGGCTTTATTCTCGAGAGAGAACCAGAAAAATACACAATTGAGAAGCTAGAACTGTGTTTAAAGTGCATATAGGGGGTTGAAATTGACGGGCAATCGTGACGACTTTTTTTAACGTGTGAGGGGCTGTAATAGGTCGTTTAACAGTGGAAGTGACCACGCGCTTGATCCTAGCATCGATAATGCCCGTTGCTCCGCGTCGAAAATTAAAATAAAGGTTTGATGTTGGAAGGAAATATTACCATAGTGCAAGTTCTGTTCCCTATTCTACTCCGCCGACAGATTGGCACGTTGGAAAAGTGTTGATGGGCCTACGCTATTCCTGCTATTCGCAAATGGTTGTCTGTTTTGCTCTGACTAACATATCTCATGGATTTTTCTTTGCGATATACTACGTAGTATTCGTTGCGTGTTAAATAGTTCTCTTAAATGTGGATAATTTTCTATCAGGTGCCATTTCCTCGTGAGCGGAGAGGTATTTTGTGACAAAAGTCAGAATTGTCATTTTACATGTGCGTTTTCATCTCCTAGTGCATGACCTCTTTTTGTTGGAGAATTTCAGTTCAGAGAGATGCTTTTTAACACTGCTCTTGGTGTATCCTCTATTTCTTAGGCGTACTTCAAAGTCTCGTGTGTTTTTCAAAACTAGAATGGGGAAAATTTGTTATTCAAAGCGGTAATGCTTTCCCTTTTAAAAAACGTCTTGTTACTCCTGGTGGACATCAGGAAATCTTGCTGTGGGATCTTTTGTAGGGCACAAAATGATATGTTTTTCACAGTTATGAAATTCCGGGTTCAATCAATTAGCCAAGGTTTACCGTGATTTTTTGATGTTTTGGGATGGTTTTTGCAGAGGTATGTCTCTCCTGATTCCTGCAACTCTTCGAGAGATTTCGGCAACTTATGGTCATTTATCTGCATACTGTGAGGCCGATTTACATCAAGAGGGTTAAGTACTAACCATTCTACCTCCCTTTTAGAAACCAACTCCACAGATTTATCAAGTTTTCTTCTTTTTTCCTTCGCTATCGCTTACCTCACTCATACATTTCCTTTCAGTAGCACGAAAAATGTTTGTCTGAGTCTACGCGGGGGGCTCATGTGACAAAGTCTATTTTTAGTAATAGCGCTATTGATGCGTGACACGCATCACTAGCGCTATTGATGCGTGACACAACCGACCAATCTATGGAAAGCCAAATGGTGCAAAATTCAGGAACCAAAATTGGCTTCACATTCAACAAGTTTCCTGTCTAGGTCAAGAGAGATTTCAATCAAGCTCAACAAAATCAAGTCACGTTCAACGAATTTCTCTCAAGGCCAAGACATAATTTTAAGCAAACTTAACAAAATTAAGGGCGCGTTCGATTGACCGTATTCCGGAATAGCAATACATGGAATAGAAGTTAGAAATCCTTCGTTTTTTGCGGGGATTCACATTAATATTGTTCAAAATATGCTTAAATGCTATTTTAAACATAGCTTTTTTATTCTTGTTGCTGCAAATTAAACGCCATACATAGCGTTTTAAATCATCACTCCACGTATTCTTATTCCGAAATAGGGTCAATCGCACGCACCCTATTAAAGTCATCACGTTCAACAAATTTTCTTTGAAGGCCAATAGGCGTTTGAATCAAGCTCAAGAACGAATTTAAGTTACTTTCGACGAAAGAATTATCTCAGTTTCAGGCTTCGTTCCATATCGACACCAAATTATTGACATGTTCTAACAACTTGGACCTTCAAGATCAAGCCGCGATTGCCATCACGCTCAAAGGTAACCGAACTCTTGCATCAAACAACCGAACTACCTTGTCAACAACTACCCCAGACACTGTCAACAAAGTAATTAATCCACAATACAAGTTGATTCAATAACTATCTCGTATACTATTCCGGAAGTAAGGACCCCTCATAAGTGAAGATGGCTTCGCTTCAAACACTGTAGAATGGGAGCAATTCTTTGATTATGAAGCCTTTTACGACTCAACAGATTCTAGATTCATCACAGGAAATGTGAGGAATTTTCAATTGGAATTTTAGTGTAATGGCGAGCGCCCCTTGCTTCTCAGTGGTCGCCGATTTAATCGTCGACATCGAACATTTGTTACAGAGAAACAGATTTTTTTAATCGAGTCGATTTTTCGGTAATACAGTCTGCGCCTTACAACACCATTTGGGTGACTTTTCCAGATGGGGTGCGAATGTATCATCTTATGCCTGAAGTTTCTTGTGGGATTCAAAGATCACCCACTGTGCAACATGACTCAACGTGTCTCAACAACTCTGGGTTCTCCGGTTTTCCCCTAGCCTTTCTGATGATGAATCACACATCGAAAGGTTCTAGTGGAATTCTCACTTCAACCACTCCACCGCTTTTAACCAATCCGCACCGCATCGACCCCAGGACACAGCTCCATGGGTTGGTTGAGTTTTTTGATTCTCTATGCAGTATAGTAGAAATAATCAATCGTATCATAACGAGTGGACGGTTAAGTAAACTCATTCTTGTCAACCGAAGATAAGTCATGATCCGCGACCTTGGTGACTTTTAACGGAAGCCGTAACTGAAAAGAGGTCTCAAGTGAAATGAATGGATTTGAACTATGAAAAAATCCTCAATGCCACACTATTCAAGGAATGTTAAGCATTTTGGTCTGTGAACTAGTGCATTTACACCAGTCACTATGAGTTAGCTGTGAAGTACTCTAGTTTTCAGACATTTTTTAATAGGCTCAGCTTGTGGTTTAGAGCCAAAGTCAGTAGATCGTTGTTCGAACTTCCTTTAATAAAGCTGTCTCTATGCATTGCCGGTGTTTGAGAAGAGTGTTTTTTGTGTCCTTTGTTTAAGATACCCTGTTAGGCATACGTTTCCTCCAAACGCCTTTAACTGGATACCAAAAAAACCGGTATTCATCCGTCCCAAAACTTGGAGCACATGCAGTAAGTAAATTTGATGCTTGCACAATTAAATTTACGAACGAATGCAGGTAAATTTCACTACGTGAATCACAGGTGGAGGCAATCATAGGCAGATATGTCCGTTTACAGCAAATCGAAACAAACAAAGAAAAATGAAACAATGGCTGATTGCTTTAGACCGTACTCTTGTACATTCTCTACATTTTATATTCCACAGTTGGAATTTCCTTGCGTGCGCATTTCATTTCCGTATTGTAGCATCCTCACATTGTAGGAAAAAAACGTGGAATTTACGAAGGTCAGCTGAGAGTCTTTGACGGAAACGTGGTATAGAAATCTTCGTCTACTCTGTCCAGTCAAATCTTTGAGATCTTCCTCCAGGGGTTGAATTACAAACTTTCAACAAGATAGATTGGCAAACACCCTCAACAATCTTGATCATGGAAAAAAAATAAAAACGTCTTACCCCTTTCTTGTTATCTTGCTTCTCCAAGAGTGCATAACGAATACCTAGAGTAAGAGTTAACAAACTTTTTTTTTTCACTAACCGCAATAACGAGCTGCGTTGGTTCTGTGCGTAATTTTGGCCACTTGGGCAGGAAGAGGTAAAACGTTTTCGCGGGGGATACCTTCCTTTACACTGTGCTGTGATTGGAAAGCGAGAAAAGTTAATTAAAACTAGAGTTTTGCTGAAGATATTGCTCAATAATGTATCATAATAGGTGGGACGAAACTGGTATAAAAATGCGTTTAATCGTTCCAATTGTCATTCACTGCAACAACTCAGAGAGAAAGCGAAACGTAGGGCAGACCCCGTTCTAAGCTTCTTCATGGACAAACTTTGTATCTATTTTGTGGTGAGTAACTGGTTTATTGTCATGATGTTCCTTGTAATTCATTAGCTAATGGGCAGAGACATATTGCTGCAATGTTTTAAAAGAATCATAAACTGGATTTCTGCTTTTTTTGGTCAGAACATTGGTTAATTTTCCCTAAGGAAAACAAAAGAGCATCGTACAAGAGTACGGGAGGTCGTGAATTCGACTCCGGCCTGACAATCACTCATAACTCTTGTTCATAAACTCTGTGGGACGTTCTGAAGAAACCACACACTATTCGAAAAGAGATGGCAATGGTGAAATCAAAAAATCTTTGACGGATTGACTTCTGGGAACACGTATTTAAGCAAACTGCATTGCTGGTTAGTTCGATTCCGCTCAAAACTTTGCTGGTGATACTTCTTAAGTTTTCCAACTTTGCACCTTGAACGTATTTAGACGAATTTATCCATTTGTTTTAAGTTTAAAATTCTTACATTTTCTTCATCCATACACAC
>OX421451.1:8401089-8408589 GCA_949126865.1 Montipora capitata
GTACTGAATAAAAATGGCAGAGTTCACATTGTTTGATGATACATTGATTTACAGAATTAAGAATGTAGCTTAAAATGTTAGAATTCAAAGATCAACCCTTCGACACTGTCGAGTGTCTTCATAAGGAGTGACCCACTGCAAGAATCTGTTCACACGCTCACCAATTTGCCAAAGAAAGAGTCAAGGGGTGCCCCATTAATATTAATTAGCGCCCTTTCCTTGGTACCTCGTATGGTTATGTATTGAAGTTTAAAGGGGCGAGGAATCATTAATGTGCCAGTCTTCCAAACAGTGGCGTTGACGGTACCGTCGAATGGTGTTGATCATTAGATTTGGCAAAAAAATACGACTCAACACCTGGAAACGTTTTTGAACAACTTTAACATTATTGCTACTCAGAACAATCTTGATAGTTTCCATAACCTTTTGAATGTACTAAATGCGGCAAAAGGATCTTTGGGTAGCCATTGACCTTTAGAACGCCAGGAAACATATTTCGCCTTCTGGGACTGCTGGGATAGGCTTTTGGCTTGCTGAACAACGTTCTAGCTGCGCTCCTTTTTTACGGAAAATAAGGTGATGGCGCCCGCAGGGAGATATTTGTTTGTATGTGGGGGTTTTCGGTGAACACTTGTCCCTGAATTTCCCTGGTCCGCCCTGTAGACGGCAATTACTGAAAGACAAACATTTCTCATTTTCATTTTCAATAATGAACTGAATAGACGGCTCAACTGTGTAAGCCGACGGCGCGCCCTACATACGAAGCTCAAGCAAGCTGAGAACGTCAAATCGTCCACGGTTGTAATACAAGGAGGATTACGTTTTTGCAAACGTTGGTCGTGTAGCACTTATATTTGAACAGACTTAACTGATTAGAGTGTAATGTGATGTGCTAAGTTTCTACCCCAAATGAATCATGTGAGCGTTAGCCCTACTAATGGAGATAGACACCAAACAACGCTTGTGGTTGTTTCACCAGTGGGAACCGGCGTGAATTCAGCGTAAGCATAAGCACGACGATTCGCACACCATCTTGAATCTTAAGGCCCGTGCAAACGCTCGCAACATTGTTGGGCCCAACATGTTGCTAGCGTTTGCACACCATGTTGTGTGTTGACGCGTGTTGTTGCGACTTGTTGGAAGTTGTTGGATGAAGTTTGAAACTGGTCAAACTTCAGAGCCAACAAGTGCCAACATTTCTATTGTTTCGCGGTCATCGAAGCGTGGTCCAACAATGTTGCGTTCGTTTGCACAGCACATCCAACAATGTTGCGCCGGCGCACGCGCACTACACGCCACGTATCCACACAAATACATGCGAACAAGAAATCAACATGGCGTCGGAGATGGTAAACGTCCCAGAGTCCTTTGTTTTCTCATCTAAAGACCCAACATGTTGTGACTTGTTGCGAGCGTTTGCACACATCGGCTAACATCGCGCAACAAGAGACAACATTGTTGGGCCCAACAATGTTGCGTGTCGTTGCAAGCGTTTGCACGGGCCTTTACTAAATCTTTTCCGACGTTACTACGCTTGCGTATTGCCTAATTTTCCTTGCTTGTTTCACGTGTTAGAACATCCTGTTCTTAAGCTTGTGCTTGTGCTTATGCTTATCGTACAAGAACCGAGCTTTAAATTGCCACTATGATAAAAAGAATCACTTCCTTTTTTTTTTTTTTTTTCAGATTTTGAAAGTATGATTGCTTAACACTTGACTGGCAAAATTTTGAGCTTTGCTTTTTCTCGAAACGTTTACTTTGAGTATTAGTTTTGGATTTCACGGTCCACCATTACTCACGTTCCAAACTGACCGATTGAACCTCAGATGGTTGGATCCAGGAAAAAGTGAGGTCATTTACTCACTCGCTTTAAATTTCAGCGTGTAAACGCAACTTATTATATATGCCAAACGCGAGTTTAAAAGTCTGTAATCTCGAAACTACCGTGCTGCATATTAAATCAGCCGCGTTCACACGCATTGCATTATTAAACTATTGAGTCTTTGCCATCATTTTCTCCTCGATCCAGATTTCAAGATTTTAAAGATATTAATGGCGGACCATTAAATAGGTAGATTCCAGTTAGAATAGACAGGTGTATTTTTGAAATTAAGGCTTAAAACTTGGGCCACTTAGTGTTTAGTTAATAACATACATGTAGTTCTGAAATCCATAGTTAATGAATGGGGATGGTTATGAAACTCGACAAGTCTTTTTTTTTCATGTTTTTGTCTGTATTTTTGGCCTTGACGGTGCGCAAAACACACCTTTTTTCGAGAAATTAACAAATCAAAGCCTTCGATTAAATTATGCGCACCTAATTTTAAGATTTCCGGTGCACTGTTACTGTCAATTCAACATCGATTGCGACAACATTGTTCTCGCATTTGAAAGTTTTAAGGTTTCATAACCAGTCCCTCCATTAACTATGTGAACTCCAAAGACAAGTAAAAATTTATTTTATTTGGCCATAGTAGCACTTTAAAGCGATTCACTTTTCCCACACGCTTGCCGGAGGGTCTCAATGGGGTTAAGCGTGTGGCGTGAAACGTCCAAAAAATTAACCGTGTGTCGTGAAAAGGGAAAAAATTAACCGTGTGTCGTGAATTATTTTGTCCAGATAACCGTGTTGTTTGTAGCTTTTCCTAAGCTCTGAACAATTATTTGATGTAAAAATTAAGCGTGCACCGTAAAATCGCGAAATTTTTAACAGTGTACGTGTTTGCTACAACCCCATTGAGACCCTCTTGCCGGGGGTGCCGGCTGTGCTGTTCCATCTTTTATTTCATCTATTTGGTAAGAACTTTGTCTTTATGGAGTAGTGGAAAAATCAGCAAAAATCTATTGCCAGTTTTTTGGCAATTTCAATTGTACGGAAGGAGTAAGCACGAGTCGAATATCCTACACTGAAGTTAAATCTATTTTGGATTCTTAAGTACTCACAAAGGCATTCAAATAAATTTTTCAGGTACGTACTTGAATTTACCATAGAATGACACCAAGCTCTGCGTTATACGTTGGATTATATTTATGAAATCGAACTAAATTTGTCCATCATTGGGGGTGCGCAGCAATTGTCAAAGTAGCTTAAATAACCGTATTCGACAGCGTCTTGCCATGGAAACGAGCACGGGGACCCCCCAACTTTAATGACATCCTTATCATCTCCTTGACATGTTACAACAGTGTGCGAAGTTTCGTCGGAAATCTATGACAAGTTCTATTGCTAGGGAGTCCCCTTAATGCTCTTGCTTATTAGGTATTGTCATGTTCGCTGTGTTCTTTGCTCTATAGACACTAATTATTTCGGACCCGGTATATGACTGAGACCAGTCCTGATTTCCGATACACGATTGATGTTGAAGATGGGGTATTCTCGTCACCAGAGCCTGGGATCGACCCAAGGCTTAGGCTTGATTACCATCCGCTGTTCGGGAACCGGAGCCAGCACTCCTCCTCGAAGACACGACTGGATGCGTGAGGTGAGCCATTGTTGATCACCGCCAATCAGAGACTAGCCTGCCCAAATCGGGCAGGCATAAATTGTACTTTTTTAGATTGTGGTTGCCTGTGTTCAAGCTTTACAGTGCCTTTAAGGTGGGAAACATAACAAGAGTTCGACGACAGAAAGTGTTCGAAAAGCTGGGGACTGGTATTATGTCGTCCTCTACCGTTTGAGTTCGGAAACTTCACTAATTTTCCAGTCGGCGTCAAGGGCAAATTACGTCTTTCAAAATCAATTGTTATTGCAATTCTCCTCAGACGTCGCTAATGTGAGAGCAAGGAAAATTCTTCGAGATCAATTGAAATTACTGCTGAGTTTGTTTGTGGCAGAACGAGAGGGCTTATGAGGCCAACTGGGAGATCTGAAGCGCGGTCGAAGAGTGATTTTGTTGATAATTCGTCGGTTGAACTCAAACTCCTCACATTATATTGCTGATTTCACCACAAACTCAAGCTCGCATCATCTGAAAACTTCACACGGACGTTTTAGGCATTGCTATGTAATTGCTGTTTTGTTAAAATCAATGTTTTGGGATGTCTAATTCTATTTCTCGGCAACTATTTACGTTGCATATATAAATTATATTTTGAATTTATGTACGTCACAGACACAATCTATCGCTTACTCATCTAGCCGTCTCTTCTCGGGGAGCGTACCCGAACTCGAGTGAGCGGCGGAAATTGAGCCTACCCAAGGCTCTGGGAAAATTAATGAAGGAGAACATGCGCCGTAGGGTTCTTATAGCCAAAAATTGGCTATTTGAACCTTACGGCGCCTGCTCACTCCTCGTGCTAACATGAATGCACCAATTAGAGACCCTTTTGATTGTTCTTCACGAAAACCAGTGAGAAGACACTTTGCTTCAGGGGTCCCCAGAGGTCTGCTCTTCCTCGGTCAAGAGAAGAGCTCTGGGGTCGAGATTGGAAGATGGAAGAGAAGAGCAAGGAGACACTTCATGTCGCTTAGACTTCGCTTATTGAAACCCGCGTGCATCTAATTAGGTGAATTTCTGGACATATGTGCTAAAGATGCTGGGGTCCGTTTCTCAAAAAGTCCCGAAACTTTACGGGCCATTTTCGGGTGTCACAATTCCTTCTGTATCTCATGAACGGAGAGGATTTAAGTCCAGTGTAAGTCGTCAAACTTCACAGCCAGTTTGCTTTTTACTACTTTGAAAACTTGTTAAAAGATACATACATACTTTATTAGCATTCCCCAGGGGGCTTTTCAATACTAAACAGCAAAGCACATTATGATAATAAATGAATAAAATTATAAAAGGCGGTCATTAAAATAATTCTCTAGCATGTGCATTTTAAACTTTTTTTAAATGAGGTTAAAGATAACTGTTTAAGGTCGTTGTCTAAATTGTTCCAAATGTTGACTGCTCTAGCTGTAGAGGAAACGTCGCTGGCTGGACTTTATCTTAGTTGGAGGAATATCAAGGGATTCTCTGTTTTTAGTTTTATGATAGTGAATAGACGCGCTTTCGGAAAGACTCACCCATGTATGTGGAGGCCAGGCCCTTCCTGCACCTAAATGTCATTAGAGTGTCTCTGTAGTGAAGATGCTCATTTACTGGAAGCCATTTGATTTCACGTAATGCAGGTGTTATATGCTCAACGAAATCGGTGCAGGGATAGTGCTGAGTGATGAGACCGCGCTCCTCCCACCAATGTGGCCCGGGTTCGATTCCCAGACTCGGCGTCATATGTGGGTTGAGTTTGTTGGTTCTCTACTCTGCACCGAGATGTTTTCTCCGCCGGGGTACTCCGGTTTCGGACCCCTCTCCTCAAAAACCAACATTTGACTTGATTTGCTTTCATTGTTAATTTCAGTTTACAGTGTCCCCAATTAGTGCTCCAGCCCTACAACGACTAGACACTTAAAGATAAAGTTCCTTTCCTTTAAATTTCTTGGTTTTTTCTATGATTCTTCACGCGAAATTCTGAACAGCTTGAAGCCTCTTGATGTTTGCGGCAGCTGTGTTTGACCAAACTGTAGAGCAATAGAACAACTTGCTTAGGCGTGACTAGAGCAGAAATGATCGTGCGTAGTGTGTTCCTATCAAAACTGTTCTTTACCCTATTTATTTGACAAATTTTAGCCATGCACGGGGAGGTAATTTGATGGATGTGTTGGCCATAGCTTAAGTTGATATCTAGAATTATTCCGAGATCCTTGGCGCTGGAGACAAGTGTGATCTCTTTCCCGAAGAAAGAGATCGCAATTTCGTTAGGAAGCCCTGCGCAGTAGTTGTTGTGTCCCGACCATCAGGAACTTGGTAATTTCATGGTTGATTAATAGTTAATTTTTACAACACCAAGCAGCCACTCGTCTTAAATCTCCTTCAAGAACGCGTTTTGCAGATTCGGCATCTTTGATTGGAAAGGGTAAGAAGATCTTAGAGTCGTTTACGTGGGACTCGGGATTGCATACTTGTGGAGCGAGTGGAAGATCACTGATGTAAATACAAAACAAAAGTGGTGACAGTATTGCGCCCTGTGGTACGCCATGGGTGATAGGGAGGGGTGTAGATGTAGCACATTCAGGGCCGCAGCCAGAAAAAAATATGACTTAGGCAATGTCTTTAGTTAAATTCTCTTCGTAGGTATTTTAGGTGTTTATAATGAGGTCAGTACATTTTTAAGACAACAATGGAATCACGCTTTATTTTAAAGAATCAAGAAAAAATGACTGAGGCAAGTGCCTCGGTTTGCCTCATACTGGCTACGGCTCTGTATCCGGTTGTTCGAAAGCCGATTAGCTTAATCCAGTATTAGCGTAAACTTTTGTTTCATGTTTTCAACGTTTTGGTGAAAGTTTCCTTTGCTTATTTTTGTTTTTCAAGATTGACTTCTTTTAATGTTAAGTTTTACCGAATATCAGCCTTGAACAGCATTTTGGGAGTAGACAATAAAACTCCCTTGTTAATTTTCAACCTGAGATTAGCGTTAATCGGCTTTTGAACAACTGGCCCCTGATGTGCCAATGCAGACCACTTGAGTTATGTCTGACAGGTAACTCTTAAACCATTTGGTCTGACTTGGTTGCCAGGTCAGCGGTGGACAGATCAGGATCATAACGCTTGTAACTCCTTGTTGAAATATAACATGGTGGAGGTTTAGCTAGTCTCAGCTTGAACTCCACGTATCTAGGTAAGTGATCACTAATAGGAGAGTTAATAACGTCACGCGCGTGGACGAGGTCAGGAGATGAGACTGAAATGACATCAATCAGAAATTCACAGGTGTCTGTTTTCCTTGTTGGTGTTGTAATTATCTGCTTCAGGTTAGTCTCAGTACAAAAACTAGACAAAGCTTTCTTGGCTCTCTTTTAAGACGTTACAGTTAAGGTCTCCTAAGACTGCAATGGGCTGTTCATGGTAAGTACTTGAATGTAACTGGGTTTCAGCAACTCTTCAAAAGAGGACACATGCAAGACAATCAGGCGGTCTGTATGATACGCAGATCACGACTGGTCGCAATTTCCTGCATAGCAGTTTTAGCCAAAACTGATGGAAATAATTATCGGATAAATGGGAAATGTCCTTCAGTACAGTGACTGGGATGTCTTTGCGAATATAAGCACAAACTCTCCTCGCCGCGTTTACGTAACAGATCCTGTCTGTAGAGCTTATAGCCGTCAATGTTAACCTTAGAGTTGGTTACGGTCGTATGCAGTCGAGTTTCAGAGACGGTAATCACTTCGGTTTTATTCGCTGCAGCCCAATCTCTGAGCTCAATTAAGTGGGATGGACTACGGAGAGAACGAATATTCAAATGGACAATCTTGAGTTTTGATATTGTTTAAGTACGCTGGGCAGAACTACTAGAAGGTTGACCTCGAGGCGTAGAAGTTAAGATTATGGTTGTGGATAGAAGGATAAGGCCAAACAGTAATAGGAATTGTTTCCGTGATGGCATCATAGGTGTGATCTTGAATATTTGATAAGACAGAAGAGGTTTTATGCAAATCGACTACATTTGCTGAAA
>OX421451.1:8416089-8426089 GCA_949126865.1 Montipora capitata
CCCATAATACAGTTCATTCTGGTAGATTACTTGCATTAAATAATGTTTATCAGTTCAAAGATGTGAATGGAAAACTCGATGTTCTTTCCACTATCATCAAATCCATGTTTGATGAGTGTTTCCCAGTATATCAGTGCGAGTATCTAATAGGGACCCTCCGTTCTTTTCTTCTTTAATTAAACGCTTACTAAAGCAACGACGAAAATTGATTCTGCGCAATAGTAAGGGTACTTCCAGTTTGATTGAAATTCAAACTCTTCAGGAAAAATTTCTCTTATAAAGCCACCCATACCGTCGTTATTCCGGAATCAAGTAAGATTCCTGCTTTAACTGTTTCCCGTGTTACCAAGAGTCTACTATAAGAACTGCCTCAGGTCTAGATGGAATCCCGTACTGGATTTGGAAAGATTTTGTTTATGATCTTGATCCTGTTGCCACCCACATCTTTAACTGTTCTTTGGAAAACCACTCTTTAGCTGATCTGTGGAAGCTCCCTGTCTTAACTCCCTTGCCTGAAGAGCCCAACTTTAAAAATTGCACACATTTGCGGCCCATTTCGTTGACTAACGTACTAATGAGGGTTTTGAACGCCTTGCCTACAAACAATAATTATCCTAGTATGTGAATAATTTCATTGGTCTTGACCAGTTCGCGTACCGCAAAGGCCACAATACGACTATGGCTTTAATCAGAAGTATCAACATGCTTGGCTGATGAAGTGGCTTGATTCTGGTTTTGACTATGTTAGAATTTTTCTTCAGTCGACTTTAGCAAAGCTTTTGATTCGGTACCTCATGATATTCTTTGTTCTAAGTTAAAGACACCTAATCCATATGTGATCAACTGGATTATTAGTTTTTTTACAAGGCAGAAAACAAAGAGTTGTTGTTGATAGCATTGTTACGGATTATTTAAACATTAATAGAGTTGTCCCCCAGGGGACTGTATTAGGTCCTATATTATTTTCTATCATGGTCAATGATATCAAGGTAATCGCACCAAAATCAAAATTTGCTTGTAAAATTTGCTGATAATTTATATTAAAGTATTCCTGTAAAATCGGGCGTTAGGAATAGTAATTCAGCAGCTAATGAGGTTCAATCTATTGTTGAATGGACAACTGTTAATCGCATGCAACTAAACTTCAAGAAAACTTGGGAGATGGTTCTTAAATGCAAATCCACTAAGGCTTTACCAGTTCCTCTGACTTTAAAAGAACGGAAACCCAGTCTGAAGTTGCTGGGTGTAGCATTTCAGTCCGATCCGTGTAACTGCGATTTAGGCGTCTGTAAATCTTACGTGTTTGTTAATTCTATGGATTACCGTTGGATCATCTTCATCTTCCTTTCATTAGTCTTATTTTACATATATTTACATATGCTATGGAAGTATGGGGCTGCGCGTATTATTATAAGTACTTAAGCTAAGTCGTATTGACAGGCTGTTCAAAAGAGCTTTTAAGCTTGGTTACTGTAATGAGCTCTTTTTTATTTTCCCTAAAAGACAAGAAATTATGGGGCAAGATTCAACCACAACCTCAGATGACCTCCTGCCACCAGAACAAACCATGGTTACGTTACTTAAGAGGCGTCACAACTATATCATCTCGTTTGTCAGAACTGAGCCTTCCAAGAGAACTTTTGTAAATAGATGCTTGTTCTCTAGTTAGTTAGTTAGTTAGTTAGTTAGTTAGTTAGTTAGTTAATAAGTTGTCTGTATGACATAATTTATATCATTTCAACTAAACTCGTTTGTTGTTTCGAGTGTTTTAATAAAGACCTTTATTAGGGAGCTTAAGCAACGACAACGGCGACGGCAACGAGAACGTCATCTCAAAATATAAATTTGCGTTATTTTAATCGCTTCGTGACTATTTGAACGTTTTTAATGTGCCAAGGGTGTGGTAATTCCTCAAAGATGACACCAGTCGGAACGGCACTCCATTTTAGGAGAGAAAAGAAAATTTATGCTCAAGTGCTGACGTTCTTCATAAAACCAAAAACTTGGCTATTTCACGTTGTTGTTTTGCTGACGACGGCAACGAAATGGACAAAAGTGAAAAACGCACGTGCAGGGCGTGCAAAGCTATTGTTTTTACCCACTAAATATGCAAATTCGTGACGTTCTCGTTGCCGTCGCCGTTGTCGTTGCTTAAGCTCCCTATTATTAAAACTAGACCCTCCCTGAGGGTACACTGGGTTGCCTGTGGTACGTGCACCGTTCCAGACATTTTTTTCAAGTTGGGGGGTCATTAAGACCATTTAAGGGGTCACCCAGAAGTCATACCAGCAGAGGCCCTTTGGCTCACAGGTTCTCACACGTTCGTACGACGAAAAAAATCTGTCCTTGCCTAATATGTAGCTCTAACAGTGCACGATATTGTTTTGGTATTGTCTATCATTGTAGTGCCATGGTAGAAGCCTTGGGTAAATAGCCTGAGAAGACATGTGGTTACTAGCAAATAACTGAACCCAGAAAGATTGAAGAAAATAAATGGGAAGTGAGAAACACTGGCTTCTGGGCTGACATGTTGATAAACTTCTTTTCACCACAAGTTTAGGCGTGCCCTCTGAGCATCTGACAGCTTTGTAATACTAAAGTTTACTAAAGTTTACCTCTTAGTGTCTGGATGGGTGACCAAAAACATATACGCCTTCGTAAAACAGAAGCATTGGACCGAAAATACTATTAACGCTAACAAATGCGAACTTAGCAAGGTACAGATTTTGTTAGCTTGCTTTATGCAAAAACAAATATTGATGCAAAAGTAAATAAATATTGATACACAGTTTTCAGAAAGAGCAGAAGGAAGTTTCCAGGACGGTCGCTCGAGAATAACATATTTACGACATGAAAACAACATTAATTTTGAACCGTGAATATAGAATATAAACAGTTACGATCAGCGACAAACATTTTGGGAGATTTTTGCTACGTTCAATTTTGTTATATTACGTTTTGGCTGCACAAATAAATCGCAAAATCGAAAGTGACATCGCCGGAATTCAGCGGGCGCCGTGATTACTAGTAAGTTACCGCGGCATGTTTACTTGCCAAACAGTGAAGCATCTGTGTCAAATGATGGCAAGATATCGGGTTTTCGTAAGTTTCTTTTTCTGTCAAGTGTTATAAAGTTTGACAATAAATGAGCGAATGCAAAACAAAGATCACAATCGCCCACCATTGTTTCTGCAAAGTCAAAAATTTACTCTCCAAGACGAGGTTATTTATCACCAGGTAATTCCATCATTTTGGAAATAGCAGCTACTTTATTATTCACCGGCGTCACAAATTTTGCTGATTTTGGGGCTCATTTTGTTGAAACTCAAGCACGCTTCCAACAGACCTGTTTATTTTCATGAAACCTTTCCTGCTTACAGAGTTATACTAAAAATATCCTCCCGTATCACGTTTCAACCTTAAGCTCGAAAATTCAATACACAACATGATATTATAATTCACAAAGGCAGAAAATATCACAGAATCCTTTTCCAGCGAAACATTTTATTGAAACAAACAACATAAGATACACTAAAACGCCATTCGCGTTGCAATGACTTTCCATTGCTGGTTAACGAGAATAACAAACTCACGAGGCAGAATGTATATTTATATTTAATTAAGTTAGCACAACACAAAAACGCTAACCTCATTTTGACACGAAAATGCTTTACTATTGCCATAAAAACTATCCAGTTAAGCTCGCATATTATAAAACACGATGAATTCATAAAGGCCACCTTTTCCAGCGAACAATTTTTTGAAACAAACAACATATTTGCTATTAGAGGCGAAAACCTCTTCCCATTTCATTGCGTGCGTGAAGACAAGGAACTCAATCGTGTCAAATTACCATGTACTTCAGGTTCAAACCCTTTCCTGAAGAACATTTTCCTTGAATAACAAGAAAATGCTTTACTATTGCCATAAAAACTATCCAGCACACATATAATAAAACATGATGAATTCATAAAGGCCACCTTTTCCAGCGAACAATTTTTTGAAACAAAGAACATATTTGCTATTATTGCTTGCGTGAAGAGAAAAATTTCAATCGTGTCAAATATGCGCAATATTACAACAAACTAAAATTTCAGGATCAAACCGTTTCCATGAAGAACCGTTTCCTTGAATAATGAAGCACAAAATAGACGACAAGCTTTCTTTCAAATAATTCTTGGCTGTCACATTACCTGAAGACTGTGCAGAGTTGATCACAGATCCACTTAAGGTGTTCGATTCGTTCTCTGTCTTTGTTGAACCCATAAGTGACCAGAGAATTTTCCATTTGGTTTCAGTGTTCTACATAACAGCACACTTGGTAAATATTATTTTAGAAATGCAGCTCACTTTGATTTCTGCTCGACGGGCGACAGATTGTTGTCGAAGTCCATTACTCGTCGCTTTTGAGATTCCAGGTGTTGGTTTTCACCGCCTGCGTAGTTTATCCAACTGACTTGTTTAAGGATCCAGTAAAACGCCATTCGCGTTACATGACTTTCGACGCCATTGCAGGCTAAGTTAATTATTCTACTGTGTCCACCAGAGAAATCTACGCAGTTCCACTACCCTCTCGATCCTAAGAAAATACGCGCAGAAGGCTCTATGCACAAAGATACCACTTACCAGGGGAGTGACAGGCAAGACTTTTACCGACACGGAAGAAAAAAAATAAATAACACCGAACAAATGCCCTCCATTTCTAGACTGGGTTTGCCATACGGCAACCCAGTAACAATGGATATCCTCAGTTCACTAAAGCATGATACGGTCCGAAGAGTAGATAACTTGTATTGTTTTTAAGTAACGTATGCATCATGAAATTGGGATAGTAGTGTATAGAGAAATGCCCGGGATTTGGGCGGGGGACAGAGGAGGATGTTAAAGTTTCGACTTGATCGGTGCATTGTATTGGCAAAGCTAGTAGAGATGTTCGGCGGGAAAACTGCAAAAATACTTTCGTTTATTTACGCCCTCCGAGGAATCGAGAAAGTCGGGGCATTTCACATCAAAGGAATAACCCAAAATGAGGAGGTTTAGAACCCATTCTTTTGCCGTTTTCATTCTTGACGACGTCTTTGCGCAAGGTCCCTTATACTACGTATGACGTCTCAGACGGTTTAGATTCAGCAACAGTCGTTGCTTTCTTGACATGTGCGAACACTGACAACCATAAAAATACTTTTTAACGTCCAGTTTACTTCTTAAGTTCTCTGAGTAATTACTTTTTTTTTTATTTGTAAACTTAAAGTTGTCTGCTTGGATACCTCACGTTCACCTTCTCATCTCAGGTTCGGGACCATTGCTCAACCAAAGATGCTGGCATTGCAGCAGGAGATGCTATCCCTGGCATTTCTAACTCAGTCTGGTGTCACGGTGTCGCTCCTTATTCTTGCTGTGTTGTTTATCTACTGGCGCGGAACGCGTGGCTTTGCTGACCTCAACAAATTTAACGTCGGTGGTCCAAGCCCGTTCCGTTCTTTGGAAATGTTTTGGAGACATGGAAATATGATGAATTGCATCGTCTACACCTTGATTTTTTCAAAAAGTACGGCAAAGTATTCACCATCTGTCTGGGTGGTAAGCCGTCTTTAGTCGTGGGAGACCCAGAGCTGTTGAAGCAGATAATGGTCAAGGATTTTCCATACTTTCGAAATCGTGTCCTAGATGGACCACCCACCAATAGTGCGTTTTCTAAGAGCGTCTTGGCAGCACGTGGAGACGACTGGAAGCGGATCCGTAACACGCTGACGCCGCTTTTCAGCTCGGGAAAAATGAAAATGATGATGCCGCTGATAGAGCGATCGTGTGACACGCTTTTGGAGAAACTTGAGGATATCTCAGACGCTGGTGAGTCAATTAAAATTTCATTTTATACAAAACCAGAAGCATAAAATATAAATAGTCTGGATATTAAATTGAAAAATGCAAAATTCAACAGAAATTTTGCTTACGTATTGGTCACGCAAATGAAACCGTCGTGGCCGGTTTGCTTTGCATCGGATCCTTGAAGTCTGAGACACCACATAATTTCATCGAGAAAGACCAGAAAGAAGCTCTTAGGGAAAGGGTGAAATTTCTGCCGATGACACACCGTGAGGCCTATTCCGACGGATGAGAGGAGCACCATTATGCATATTTGTTGTGCAGGAGCCAATTACACGGAACCACCATCTTCCATATATTAACCCTCTGAATCTACCCTTTCCCGTATCTTTCTATTTTTAGAAGCACCTCGCAGGGGGGCTTTAGTGGGGGGTTTTCACAATAGCCAATCATAAGAGACCCATGGTCAGCCATTTATTACGTCACATTCGTATGTGACGTTTGTAAACCAGTCACATTCGTCACATACGTCAAAATAAAGTAGTTTTGAAAATAGAAATATACGGGACAGGGTTGACTAAGCGTACAATACAGATGGAAGCTCCGGGTAATGGGCTCCGGTTGTTGTGTTAATAGCCCACTTTCGATATATTAAGGGTACGTTCGATTGACCCTATTCCGTAATAACTTTATATCTTTTAAGATAGATTTCTCTTTTGGATCAATTTTGTATTTTTAGTAGTATAGGATATATAATTTGAGTTCGTTATTTTAGTGATTTGCAGGTCCACATCAGCCTTACTGGCTGCCAATTTGTAACCAGCATTACCAAATAAAATGATGATGATGATGATGACCCGCGTTGGTAAAATCTATTCATATTTCGACTTCCTCGCCTCTCTTTTAGATCGAAGTGTAGACATGCAGGACTGGTTCAGGAAGATGACATTGGAAGTAATTCTAACCACAATTTTTGGCGTAGACGCTAACATTCAAAAGGGAGAAAATCTTGAACTGCTACGCCAGGCAAACAGAATTGTTCGAATTCCGTACGCCATTCGACTGATTGCCCGTCTTCCGTTCGGCAGGATTATCTTTAGGCTGCTAGGCAAGATAAGAGGCCCAAAGCAAAACTATATACAAGGCATTGCAGAAGAAATCGTTAAAAGCCGTCGTCAACAGGGATTCACAGAAAGGAAAGATCTGCTGCAACTCATGATGGCGGCCGCTGCTGAAGGATTCGGAAAACTAACGGATGAAGAAATTGTAGGCCAGATGATTTTTTTCTTACTTACTGGCTACGAAACGTCAAGCACTACGCTGAGTTTCATATTCTATCACTTAGCAGTAAATCCAGATATTCAGGACAAACTGAGAGAAGAAGTAAGACGAGCCATGGATGTTAACGAAAGTAAGAAGAACCTTTACGAAATAGTTTCAGCTATCGAGTATACCTAGACTGCGTCATAAAAGAAGCTCAGCGCTTGAATACACCAGTCCCTTTTGTCAACCGAGAGTGTGCTGAAGATTACGATTATAATGGCATTCACATTCCTGCTGGAACGGAGGTTATAATTCCAATATATGCTGTTCATCATGATCCGGATGCCTGGGTGGAACCGGAGAAGTTTGACCCCGAGAGATTCCGAGGCCCCGCAAGCAATACCCGCCACCCCTTCCAACACCTTCCCTTCGGAGATGGTCCCAGATATTGTCTTGGAATGAGATTAGCTCTTCTGGAGATAAAGATCGCATTGGTCAAAATCCTGATGAAGTTCAAGTTTGTGCGATCACCCGAGACACAAGTTCCTTTGATCATTCGTTGTGGTATCTTTCTTAGTGCACGTGATGGCGTGATGGTCAGAGTGGAATCTCTGTTGAAGTAACCAAGCAGAGGGATATTACCGCGTTGGTGTCTTGATCCGGGAAGAGAACACAAATGCAACATTGTTGGGCGTGGGGTGGTTGGGTACTACAACAGAAATGTTTCAAAGATAGTCGCCGGTTATAAAAGTTCAGGGGCACCCAAGGATAATCTTCGACGAAATATGTGTTCGGGAGAGTCAAGCTGTTCTAAGAATTTCGGTTCTACGTTGCCAAACAGCTATAGATTTCTTTACTAAAAATCACCTAAAAGACTCGCAACCATGGGAAAAGTAGTCCCTTAAGTTTTCGGAAGGGGTATTTTTGCAATTTTGACACTTAAAAAGGTCACCTGCAATTTCGGATGAGCAAATGGTTCGCTGGGAAGTTGTTAGAAGGCAACGTTCAGCTAGCAATTTCTGAAATGAAGATTTCATTCCCTAAAATGTTCGGACACTTCAATTCTCAGCTAAGATATCCGAACAAATCAAATTCTTCTAGGTGATAAAAACATCTGTTTAGAAAGTCTTTATACATTACAAGGAACCTAGAAACGTCTCTCAAAGGCTTTTGGCTTAGTTTGTTTATTGGGTGCCCTTGAAAGTATTTTCTTTCACCCAGGTTATAATCTCATTCCAAGTGCAACGATAGTCGTGCACTTGTGATGGGAATTATTTCTGTTGTCAGTTTATATTTTCCAATAGCACATAATTTATTTTCGCTAGTGCTTATAACTGAGTTATCATTCAATTTTCAATCTCAGAGTACGTTTCTAACATTCTGAGTGGCTCAATCAATATCGATTATTAGCAACATGTACCGCATGGTTTCTCCCAGTGTTGCATATTTGAAAAAAATTGTGACATGAAGCGGATTTTTACGCGACTTAACGTTCAGGATTTGATTTCCTTTGTAGCAAATTGTTAGATGTATTCAAAGTTCATCGAGTCAACAAAACCATGCATTTTGTTAGTATATAGTGTAATGAGTGAATTAGACGGTAATGCAAACTGAAATCCTGGTCAAAGGTGAAGGAATCCTTCCTACTTGTATGTCCGAAGCGAAATAAAGCTTGCATGATTTTAAATGGAGTCGAATTAGCTAGGCCGAATGTTAAGTATTTTCCTGTCCATTTGTGAAGGGACATAGACGTCACTAATTCGATTAATATGATCGTCCATAAACATGCCCCCAGTTCTTGTCGGCACAATGTTCATCACGTCATGCCTACAGACAGTAGGTGTTTCTTGTCACCTCAATTGCACTCTTGTGAACATATTCTTTGTGACTTCTGCGCACTCTTGAAGGTCTGGAACGATCGGAGTTCCAGTTGATCGATGTGCGCCTGCTTGATGTAAAGAATGAAAATCATGGTAATCAGCGGAGGAAGACTGTGGAAGTTTTGGAAAAGAAAGTATCTCTCTTCAAGACCTTACTTGCAGATCCCTCCACGATCATCGCTGAGGAAAACGACCCAGTTTGGATGTTACATGGTAACGGTAGGGTCTTCACAAAGTGAACTAAACACAAAGAATAACAACAACAAACAGGAGTTTTAAAGGTCGCTCGATACAAAAGCACTTGACTCGATCATGTGACTGGTTGCTACAGGCATACCATGACATCAGCAGTGTCAGACTTTTTCCTATCCATGATAGCACTTTTATTCTATTGGCAATAAAACTCTTTATCCATAACAGCACTTTTTTCTATGAAAGACAAAACATTTGCTCTCCATGATAAAACGTTTTTGATGTATGATGAAATTTTTGCTTTCCATGACAAACGCCGATACCTTCTACTGTTCACATCAAATCTCTTTTCTGTCAACGGCAATTGCGATTGATGGTATTTAAAGCCATGACGCCGATGGAGTTTTGGTGCGAGATCAAGGGTGGCGAACGAGGATATGGCCGGACGCTTTTACCAATGCTCAATTTATTAATTAAAGGTTCCCAGTACTCGGAAAGTGTTCAATTCCTGTCAAAATGTCATGGTAAGGTAATCGTCGTAAGGGCTCTTCATGGAAGACTGACAAAATACGGAGTGATTAGAAATATACGAAGCTACGACATTGTCGACGTCGATGAAGAGGGACGAAGGCTTGTCGATGGGCCTCAATGTCTAGTTTGATGTCATTCGCGGAGACCCAGGGGGAGGTCAGTCGAGGCAGGAGGTCTTCAAGAAATCACAGTAAAACCAGGAACTGTGAGAGTTCGCAATAATGGAGAAACGAGTCTCTAGGAACATATCTTTCACGGACAAGTTTCAGCTTCAATTAAAAGGCAATTTTTTGACTGGGTGGAAATCC
>OX421451.1:8431089-8433589 GCA_949126865.1 Montipora capitata
CGCCTTTGGATTACTGATCAAAACATCTGCACTGACTCGACTTCTGCGCCGATAGTCATGGCTCTTATCACTTCAAAAGGCAAAGAATTCTTTCGATCTTTACCAAACCTTCTCAAGAAAAATACCAAATAATTTTTGGTCTGTCTTCAAAACTACCTCAAAATGGGTTGTTTTCACGTGACGTCATCGCCGCCATGTTGGTGATCGAAAACAAAAGATCTCTCATTCGCTCCTTTTGTTCGTCCACCAGCAATTGTACATTGCAGCATTGTTATCTGTGTCTCTAGAGATTGGTTTCAAACCATCTATAGGCTACTGCAACCAGTAAAATGCTTTGGATCTACGAAAATGGATCTATTGGGAGATCTGCCGACTATCCTTTTGATGTTGCTGATTTACTTAACAACTACTTTTGCTCCACCTTCAAATCGCCATTTAACCCACTGACTACGATAGTCTCCTACTGTCCTAGTCAAGCTATCTCAAGCTCTTCAACATATATCATAAATGAGGTACAACTCTCCGTGACTGTTGTCCACGTTGTTCTACTATCTCTTGACGGCAACTGATAAAGCTACGGGCTCAGACAACATACCTGCGAAGCTGTTAAAATGTTGTGCTTATATTTTTTGTTCATCCTTATGTTCCATCTTCAACAAAAGCCTATCACTAGACACAATTCCATCGGATTGGAAGCTCTCTCTTGTTTCTTCTTGGTTTCGTTAATATTAATATCCTTTTTGTCAATATCTCTATATCTCGTGTACAGGAAGACAAATTTCTAGGAATCAATATTCATGAAAACTTACCTTGAAAACGACATATCACTGCCATACGTGGTAAAGTTTCTAAGGTTAAGGGTGTTCTTAGCAGGTCAAGACATGTGTTGCCCTCACATACCCTAAAAGCCTTATACAATTCTCTTTTCTTACCATATATATAGCTACTGCATTTTGATCTGGTGCTCTACCTATTCCTCTCATAGATTAAAAAAGAAAGATATTCGTTTTATTACTTTCTCACCTCTTCGCACTTAGTCTAAGTTCTTCCCCCACATTCTGTTTATAAGTTTCAAGTGTCTGCTTTGTTTTTTCACATTTCAATAACCTGTTACCTCCTCCTCTGTCTTCTCTTCTCCACTTTAACTTTGATTACCATGATTATGAAACTCGCTTTAACTTACATAATCCTTTTTAAGATATCAATTTGCTATCTGTTACCAAGCGCCTAATATTTGGAATGACATTCCTATTACTGTTCGAAACTCTCTTCAACTTACATAAATTCGCTTTAAACTGCGTTTAACTTACATAAATCCTTTCTAAGATACCAATTTGCTATCTGTTATCAAGGACCTAATATTTGGAATGACATTCCTGTTACTGTTCCAAACTCTCTTACAATTAATAATTTAAAAAGAATCTCATGTCTCATTATTTAAGTCTCTAAAACTTGACCTTTGACTAGGACAGTGATCACTTAGAATTTCTGCAACTTCTCTTTTCTTCAATTTGAATGTTATGTGTGTGTATGTGTAGTTGCCTTTCTTAATTCTTATAACTCAAGTAATTTATTTTTTCTTTCTTTGCTGACCATTAGCCCATTTAAGCCCATGGCTTTGGCTCTACTGTGGTAATTTATCCTTACTTGTGTGACAATAAACAAAATGAAATAAATGATGACTGACATTTTGTTGGGATCGGACTTTCAGTAAAGCATGAGGAAGACAAGAAGATCTGGCTCGTGAACATGTTCTGTCCACAAAATAACAGCCAAGAATTATAATATGTAGATTTAGCCAAGCCTAAAAGCGGAGCTCCTGGTTATTTATTCTTACTGCCTGTAGGGTAAGTGAAAATAAAAGATTTCGAATTGTCCGCGTTTTGATGTCTCGGTTGCTGCTTTAATAATAAAATCATTTTCTTTGCGGCTTTCTTCTATAGAAAAATTCATTGCCTAACTAGTGAATTCCACCGTACATTTTACGCTAAAAACGGATATCGCATGAACCACGAAGCCATGAGTACGATATCGGTTTTTCCAGTGAAATATACTTTGAAATTTACCAGTTTGGCAATGAATTTTTCTTGAACCGCATGAGTTTTAAAAGAAAACAAACACACCCTCAGTGAGCGAATGCAAAAGGAAAAATACCATTTCAGAGTCAACTGTCAGTAACCAGCGAATAGGAATCACGCTAAAATTAGAAGCCATAAAAAAGAGCTTTGTCAGTTCAAGGTCAGAAAAGCTCTATTCCTCTTTATGTCTGAAAACGAGATCATTCACATTTTGATGTATTTCATTGAAACACACCAGGTTGGCTTGGAATAGGAATCGCCAAAATACGGCAATGCAACCAAGAAAGGACGAACTTCAAACAAGATCCGCTCCAACACTTGAATATTTAACGTTTAGGTGCTTTAAACAAACTTCTGAAAACACAAGTTAGTGAAATTTCCCCCTAATTTTACGAGAACTCGTTGCGCGCGATCACGTGTTT
>OX421451.1:8438589-8443589 GCA_949126865.1 Montipora capitata
AAGAGGTTTTAAGTAATGCTAATTTATCTCTTTTGAAATTCGTCCTGTACACTACACTGTACATGCAAAATAACTGGTCTTTAGTCACCGAAATGTTACAAATGTAAGAGAACATAAATTGTGTTGTAATGACAGTTCTTGTTTAATTTTTGCCAGAAATGCCTAGCCTCTCTTCCTGATATGTCAGACCTAGCAACTATGACACCATGAGGGAAATGGAAGTGACTGTCAGGACAAACAGTTTTCCATCTCGAGCAACAAACCAGATGGTCATGTGGAACTGCTTTCAGGGATAAAATGGGATGCAATGTAGCATATCACAGTAAACATGCTAATTTATTACCGGATTTCTGGATTTCAAGGTACTGAAATGTACACATGCACTGTTCTCTGTATTATGCTCCACAATTATTAAATTTGTGTAACCTTCTCATTCTCAAAAGCGATCAAGATTTAATTCTTACGGAGTAACACAAGGCAGCAGATTGTATAGAAAACAAAGGAATTTTTACTGTTATTTTCAAGATTATTATTATTCTTTTGCTGTTGTTGTTGTTATTATTATTATTATTATTATTATTATTATTGAAATGTCTCTTAATTTAGACTCACTACAGGTATGATTAAAATGAAGGGCTCAAGAAAGGAAATAAATAATATATTATTATTCACACTACACCTGAACTGTTTGATTTGCTTCTGTATATCGTTTGCCCTCAGTTGTTGGCATTGCGCAGCAAGAGGACTAAGAAATGACTTGTGATGGTTTTTAAGACCTTTGGTGAAAATTTCTTACAGGTGATATTTTACGATACCACCTTTACATTTAAGTCTCCCTTCCTTCGCATACCAGATAATCGATAGTTGTCAAAAGCGAGGCATATGGCATCTGCCCTTTTCAATGTTCACCGGTACATACCAGCTGTTGCAAAATCCAGCGCAAAGTATCTCCACAGTGCTGTTGCATGTAGAGACCCAAGTCTTTTTTGCAAAGGACATGTAATCTGTGATCTATGAAAACATGAAAATTTATTTCAGATTTTTCAGATGTACCCTTTTATTGGTTCAAATTAATTCATGTTTATTCACAACTGAAATATGCTATTATATAAAGGAGGGCAACTGTTTTTTGTTCTTGGAGGTATCCTCTGTCTTGTGACAGTCTGGAGTCTTCCCGAAGTATTGTTTTAAAGACAGCTTTAAACAATCCAGGTACTTCACTTGAAGCTCTGTAAACTTCCTCATGGCACTCACTTTCTACAAGGGCCAACCACTGTTTTAATAATGACTATCAACTGCCATCTGAAATCTTTCAATCAATTCTCCAATTGAAGGCTCTAAAATAATGATACTAAATATCATAAAAAAACAGTTCCAGTTTTACACTCTGGCTTTTGCTAGAAGTAGTAAATAAACAAGAGGGCAAAATACCTGTTTTCCTTCTCTTTTCCTTTCTGGATATCTAATATGCCTTGGTTTGATTTAATCTGGCCACTAAAAACAATTACTGGCTAAATTGATTCGGAAAAAATGAAATATGTAAAGAAAAGAGTTTGCAAGAGGCTTGAGAAATTAAAGCGATTTAATCGTTCTTATGATTTACTTTTGATTAAACATGTGAATGTAAGTAAATAATATCGACTGGATATAAAAAGTTAGAAATAAATATATACACAACTAGACTTTTTGTTGGTCAGTATTTTCATGAAACTGTTCCTCTTTTCGTACTCGCTTCGCTTCCAAAAAGTGACATTTTCCTCGTTATTTATATATTTGTTTATGTTTTAATTTGTTCAACGGGCTAACAGAAATAATTCGTGAAATGTCAGAGTTAAAAAGTATTCTACCTTCTGTTTGTTGGAGTCCTTTCTTTTCCATGGAATGTATTTAACGTGATCCATTATGCTTTTGTCGGCCTGAAGTTTGCATTTACAACACCAGTTTGTCCCAGGGTCTGTAATCTGGTAATTTTTTTTCCAACCGTTTCGAAGTCCTGGTAAAACCGTTCAGGGATAGGTTTGAAGAACACGAACATGGTTTATTGTTTCGATGGATTGCCGCAAACAAATCCACGATCCCGACGAAATCCCTCCAGTCCTTGCCAATGTTTTGTCAGCTCGTCTGAGCCAAGCCGAATGACTGCAATTTTCTTTTTCTTTACGAGTTTTTTCTTCGTTTACACACCGCTTGCCGTCAGCTTCCGGTGTCACGCATCGCATGATTGATAATAACAAATAAAAATATACTACGCTGTCAGCCCGCAGCATGACGCCGTTTTTGAAGACGTATAAGTTTTTTGGTAAAGCTCAAACGAAATGGTAAATCAACAGAAAACCGGTAATTTAATAAACTTTGTGTCTGGAAAGTCTTAAGTTTTCCTTTTACCTTTTCTTTTTTCCTTTTACAGATTTCTATGAACGTTTCAATTTTGTTTCGTAGATTTTGCGTTACACCGGTTGTTTCCAATGTTTTCCTTTAAAATTTTGCGCGGGAAATTGGCGCGCGGCTGGCAAAAAAATATCCATTTGGGCATGCGCAGACGTTTGACCGCTGTGTTTCTCGGTGAGCTCTAAGCTTGAGCCCGCGATATGGTCACGTGATACTGGTCAGCGGATACCTTGATTTGACAGGTGTCAATTGATCAAAACATGGATGTCCAATATCAAAGATTTATGCTGTAAGCTAGCGTGATACTGGTCCCATTGGCATACATGGTGGGGTGGACGTAGTACGTACGGACGGTCGATGACGTAATGGCTATAAAACCAAAATTTCTCGCGTCGATGGGTTACCATTGACTATGGTGCTCCGCGCGCGCGCCTTTCCGCTATAACCTTTACTTAAAGAGGGTGACACCTATTACTATAAAAGTATTATCTCTAGTGGCCCTTCAGAAACAAAAATTACAACAATGATGATAAAAAGGCAATGTAGAAACAGTGATCACAAAAAAAGATCAGAAAAATTCTGAAAGATTAAAACAAAAGATAAATGTTAAGCGAATGAGCATAGATTAGTAGAAAGGAAAATCTATTTACGTTAATATGAAAAACCACGCAATCTTAAAATTAGAATAACTTTTATTATTATTATTTCTCAGTGCGTGAGCGGGCGCAATTCAACAAATCCTGCAATCTGATTGGTTCCAGGAGCGGGCGGAATTTTCTCATCCGGCGCGCTCACGGCGGGCGTAATCCTAGCCTTAGTTGCGTGAGCTTTGTATGATGACCTTAAATTTCCATTATTTTTTACACATACGGACGTTATTTTTCATTAGACAAGAGGATTGGAAATAGAATTCAAATAAAAATAATTCTTCTTGAAACGTTCAGTTCGTAAGTCACTTTAATACTGCATTCGCTATCAAGCGCGGTGCGAGCCAACAATTTAATAAAAGTGATTTCAGAGAGAAAGGGAGAAACAGCTAAGGGTCGGCCGTATAGAGAAAAACTGTCACCACGGTCTACGACCTCGGGCAGCATTTTCAAGACCTCGGTCACAGTTTTTCCCTATACAGACCTCCCAGCTGGCAAACAACATGTATATATATATTTTTTTTCAGTGCGTGAGCGGGCGGAATTCAACAAATCCGCAATCCGCAATCTGATTAGATCTGGGAGCGGGGGGAACTTTCTCATCCGGCCCGCTCGAGGCGGGAGGAATCCTAGCCTTGGTTGCGTGAGCTTGTGTGATGACCTTAAATTTCCATGAATTTTGACACCGAATCATTTCACTAGACAAGAGTTGTGTGAACTAATGCTTCTTTATTTCTGGTAATGTTTGGCTTCAATAAATAACAAAATATATAATTTACTAAATTTAACAGCACAATATAGCACCTTAAAAGTTTTAGGGAAGTTTATCTTTGAGCTTTCCACTATTTCCAGCTTAGTGCCTGTTTAAAAAGCGGCGAGTTCAGTTCGCTCCCACTATGAAGACAATGAAGAAATAATTAATAAAACTCACTTAAAGTCATAAAGCTTTTTCTGCAGGTCAGCCGATGTCACAGAGAAAGAAAAATTGTCTTTTGTTAAGAGTGAGCCACACGTTGGTATATAAGCAGCCGAGCTCATTTTTTCACATGGAAAGAAAAAAACAACTACTATTAATAACTATTAATACACCAGCCTAATCTTCAACTTATTACGTTGATAATAATCATGTTTTTCAACCAAAAGAAGTTTGCCGGAAACCAAGGGGGTTGGCTGGGTGTCTACTGTTGCAGCAAGGTATGCTCGTTTTGTTGGTTTTAATCCAGGCCTTTGGCTCCTCAGCCTAACAAATACGCCGCCTCCTACGTAATAATCTGACACCTGGAATAAGTTGGCTGAATCACTCGTGCAGTCTTTTCCTGGTTGTAATTTCTGAAAGAAAGTCAATGAAATGAAACGTTTATTAAACAAGCTCTCTACAAAAAAAAAGAGATAATATAACAAAATACAAACAAAAACAGAAGACACCCGGAGGCTTGTTCGCTCTACCGGGGTGGATCCAGGGGCGGATCCAGAATTTTTTTCAGGATGGGGGGAGGGGAGGGGGTGCGCGCACCTCCTGCCCCCCCTCCCCCCCCCCCTAGATACGCCCCTGATCTATATAGGATCCGAACCAAACGGGAATACATGCAGTTTTTTCCCCAAAGGAGACACTTTGTGACGTATTAAATCAGTACCATGGTGTGGTCAGTTTTCGGTCAAATTTTTGTCCAAGAAAGCTAATAAAATGAAGATTTTTATTTTCCACTCAAAAATTCGTAATTGACTTTAAAATGGGCAAATCTGAGCGGGAAACTGATTTTAGTGTTAGTTTTTAAAATTTTTTGTCTTTCAACTTTCCTTTTTGAAGAATGCTTTAGTTTTCTGTAATTAAGTTATGTGTTCATGGAAAGCTTATTTTCTTAGCTTAAAAATGATGTATTGCTTTTTAAATATTTTTTTGAGAAAAAAAAAACCCTTCCTTTTGGGTTTTTGAATTTCGCGCGTTTATAGACGCGATACCAATTC
>OX421451.1:8448589-8466089 GCA_949126865.1 Montipora capitata
CAGTACATTTTCCTTTGCCAAAGAAGTAAAACAATATCTACTGTTTAAACAATACTCTTAGGAATTGTGTAAAAACACTTTTAAATTAATATCATCAAGCATATGGATTATTAACTGGTACTGGTCTCTTTCTTCTTTTGTTGCTCTTTTTTTTATTTAAAATTAACTGTAAATAGTTACTAGAGGTTAACTCAAAAACCTTACGGTTCCTTTAACCTCTAGGCTCCAATTACCTAAACTACTTTCCTAATTATTTTCTTTAATTAACTTGTAATGTATATAACAATCCTTTCTAATTAGTCTAAGTGTGAGCTAATAAATATTGCTGTTCTTTTTGTATCTGTTCAAACATAGCAAGTAATAACTTTGGTAGCTTTATTAAAAGGTCATTTAGTGAGTTTGTAGATGCCCTACAGTATATTTATCTGTTCGGATGTTCTATGGGAACTTCAAGTCTGTAGAAATTTCTTCTAAATCGATCTAGTTCGTCCAGAGGTAAAATACGGCCGTTTATACGAGAGAAAATAAGCCATGGCTTACTCGGGCCGCGGCTTACATAAGACGCGAACACCCCGTATAAATGGTACAAAATCTACGTTTACGGCTTTCTCAAGCCGAAGCTTATCCTATCCTGGGAGTTTATACTCGTACAAATAGTTCCTTTTGCGTAATATGTACGCCGCGGCCAAAGTAAGCCGCGGCTTATTTTCTCTCGTATAAACGGCCCTAATGCCTCTCGCGCGTCTTTATACCACGAACTAAAAGACGCATTAAAATTTGCCCAGACCCACTACGTCTCTAGTATAAAAACCGCCATTTAATGTAATTCAACTCAAGAAGCTCTCTGTCTTACGTTGAGACAATTAGCGAATGGTATCAACTTGCAAAAGCTCACAATAAGCCAGGAAAATGTTCTAAAATCTTTGCAGCAAAAAGTTTCAGCCAATTAGATGAATCTATTGCTAAATGGATGGAACAGTTTGAACCAAAAAATAGGAATATATACTTTGCACTTACAAAAAAACAGAAGCAAACTTTGTCCATGGCGTTGCTTGCATGCGTCAGGGCCTGCCTTAGTTTCTGAACTTTTGGCTTTCTTTCCGAGTTGTTGAGGAGAATGAAAGTTTTTCACAATGAATCTCCTTTTTATACAGATTTCTTCCCACATTTTGGAGACAATGGCGCATTGTCGGGCGCAGAACATTTTAATTATCGTCGTTCGTGGTCTGTTCGCGGTATGCTAAGATGGGCGGCATGTTGCGCGCAATTTTCCACTTTTCCTGCGCAGTCGCCAACACTGATACAGTGTATCCGAAAGGGAGAAAATGTATTTCTTTTACACACAAAACCAACGGGGTGCATGATTGCGGTAAGATAAGAGAAAACTAATCACATTGTGTGTGATGGGCGTGGAAGCCTGAAGGTTGTTTTTTCCCGAACCAAATGGCTGGCAATTCAGTATTGCACTGGTCATCTTCCCTGTTTGTAGCCATTGCTAGAAGCTTCAACCCAGAATCACAAGCAGAATTCCAGCAATCTAAAGATATTAATCAAAACTTCTTATGTTATAGATAGAAATTAATGTTTAAAATAAAGTCATTTTCTATCTATTAGCTTCAGCCATCGAGCATGTTCTCAAATGTGAAATGGATTAGGAATAAAAGGGCATACGAACGAACTATATTTTGCAATTCAACTTAAAGTACTAGTGCTGTTAAATCATCGCTTTTAAAATGACTAGCGTTATTGTATTAAGGATAATAATAATAATATTAATAGTAATAATAATATTAATAATAATAATACTGAATTAACTTCTGAAAAAGAAACCAATAATGTAATCAGAAATGCAAGTCTGCTCTTGTATTAACTATAACCAGAAATGCAATTTTGCTGATTGATTTTAATGACATTGGTGCATGTGTCCGTGATATTCCAATCCGATTTATGGAACCAAAGGGAGTCAGTTCCCAAATATTTTAATTTGATTTAAATTCATGCTCATTTTCGGGTGAAAAAGTTTAAGGTACTTTAAGTTTGCCTGACTGATCAAAGTTGGCAGGATGTTTCGTTTGGCAAAGTTGTTTCCAGCACTATTTCACAGCATGTAGCATGAACATAGTGTTAAACAAGGCAATGGTTATTATTATTACAAAATACTGTTAAATTTCCTATTGACTAACTATACACCGAGTTTGTTGATAAAAAAGAACAGTCTTCGACGAAAACTGTTTCCATCGTAATTGATCGAATCATTTCCTTGTCAGCCAATTTTACGAATTCCCATTTCAGCTTCGGGGAGGTTCCCTTGACGGTATGTTAATGGTGGTTTTCCACCAATCTGTTGAAATAAAGATCACAATGATGTAGTGTACATGCAGAAATGCTGTTGGACTAACAAATCACGAAGTTAATGTTCGTCCGCAAAGATGGCAACGATGAAGTATCGCGGTAAGTGAAAAGCGGCAACCTTATCATATATATATATTTTATAATTGCAACTAGAAAAACTAGGGATAGGTTAAACCGCCTTTTTCTTTTTTTCTCTATGTTGTAGTTCGTTGTGGTCGTTTGCAAGGTTTGCTCCGGAATTTCCTTCTCGGAACTCCATCATGTTGGAAGTTTTATTCAACCCCTGGAAGTTGTATTGAGGTTACTGGAATAAAATGAATTTCTAGCCCACGTTTCCGGCAAGGACTCCCACATGTTTTCGCCGTAATGCTCTTAAGCAGAAGGGAAATTTCACTTATCATATCATATCATCATATCATATATCTTTATTTACCGTCGGATTTTTAGAGTAGCTTGGTGTAGCTAATATCTCCGAGCATTTACCCTCCCAACCATGATACATCACAGAAGACAGACCACAACACCGGGAACTACATGCCCTACTCTTTACGACAAGTGTGCGGGTTCTTTTACGTCCCACAGGATTATGAACATTGAAGGGTTGTGAGACGGGACCTCCGGCTTATCGTCCTTATCCGAGAAGACTAGAGAGTCTAACCATTTGCAGATGTAATTACAAAGGCAGCACTTTCTCCTCAGTTATTTAAAGACCCTGAGTGTTGGTCCGGCCGGAGTTGAACTCACGACCTCCCGCGTGACAGCCCGTGCTCAACCAACTGAGCCACCGGTGCGCGGTCTACTTCTAGGTATACGAACGCCGGTGCGCGGTCTACTTCTAGGTATACGAACGCAGAAACTTTCAGGAACAAAACTGTAGAACATTGCCACTGTTTCACTTTGCCGTAAATGGTCATCTCCGTCAACACACCTCTTCCTATGATCAAAATAGCGAAGTGCAAAGAGCATCGCGTGCATAAGTTTAGGAGTTGGACGCGTTAATTTAACGCACGTATATTAGGATGTCAAGTCGTTAGGTGCATCGAGGACAAGTACCCTCAACCCTCAACCCAAAAACACATAACAAAAATAAAGACGGTTTAATTTGTGAAGTTCTGACAATATCAGCAGAGTTGAACTTTACCGGGAAATTGTAAACATAATTAAGTAAAGTACGATCGTCCGGGTGAGTGTAGTCCTGAGAAGGACTGTTTGAGATGACATTGACTGACGTTTCGACAACCTGAGCGGAATCATCTACAGAATTAAGTGATCTGTGTGACGTCAGTAGATACTAAAAAAAACTCTGGTCGTAGATGTCATCACGAATAAGTTGACCAATGACATCTACGACCAGAAATAAATTCCTAAAACTTGTTGAAACTACTCAGTCGAAAAAGTCATAAAGAACGATATATAACTCTTGAAGTGACCAAGGTTTGTGTTCACTCTTTTCTTATTTTCTATTTTTGCCTTACGAGGGATACTCCGGAAGCACTTAACAAAGCAATCAACAGAAATATGACCTCACCAAGAGTCCTTCATAACAGTGAAGTGAAGTGAATCTATTAGTCTCTCCCCTAGGGGCTTTGTGGGGGACTTTAGCCAGACTGCTTGTTACGCGTTCAGATAGGGCAGACCACACGAAAGGTGAGCGGGTTCTTTAAGCGAAGCGAAGGCTGCACACTCGTCACCTCCGGAACCGAACAGCACTCCGCAATTTCATCTCCCTTCACATGCGAAAGTCCTCAGTCCCGATAAAATTTCCAATTAATCTCAAGTTTGTCGAAGCAATACTATGGGTGCCCTATGTAGGCGAGCACAGCAGACCAAATCCCACGAATGGGGCAAAAACGGCAAACTTATATTTTCCGTCTAGCTTTTACTTTGTGGATGCGTTCGCTACGAAAATCTGCATGTAGAACTTAAGACTCGGATCTTTCAGCATTGCAATTGAACACAAAATACAAAATGGTTTGCTATTGAAATCTCGAGAATGAGTGCACTTAATTAATAAAATCCGCAAATACTGGTAAATCCGTTTTAGGATTTTGTGTTCCAATGAAAATCAGAAAGATCGCGATTTTGAAAACGGATTTAGAATCGAACGCACCCCCAAGTTTCTCAACAGAACACACTCTTTGTTTATTCTTGGGGTAAGTGAGTATTTTAGCCTATTAAGTGAACTAAGCCCCACTGGGGCGAGGTTTTGAGCAGCAATCCGCATTCGAAATGACATTTTTTCCTCGAATAATATCTGGTGGTCATAACTGATTTTTCTGTGTAAGGAAAACGTTTCAGAGAGAACAGGGGATGAAGTGAAAGCAATGTTTTCTGGCTGGTCCACTGTATCTGTGTTGTAGACTATGTTGTGCTCTTTGCACCTCTTTTGACAAGTGAGATGGACAGAGGTTTTTACTCAAGTATCTAAAGTGAATTTGGCATTGATTTGGATTTGCACAGCTTGGTGATTGCCTACAGAAATTTTGCTCTAGTGTGCAATAAAAACTGCCGTTCATCGCTCGATGCGGCAGTAATTTTGGCTTTGTGCGTTCCGAGTGACCTTGTAAATTTTCTTTGTTTCAGCACTTTTTTCGACACTCAAACAAAAACCGCTTTGTCTTTACTTCATAACCTGCATTGTGCATTGTTCTTTAGATTATCGAGTCGTAGTAAATGTAAGTAAATTGTTGTGACCTCCCAGTGGGTATAATTGAACTACATGTGAGCCGTTGTTATAACTTTCAAGGAACTTGAAAGACGAAGACGAAATGAGAGCAACAAGGTAACATCGCTTGTGGTAATAGCTGTTATTACAGTTGAGCCCACGTTTCAGCGGTGTTAGTTTCAGAGCGCGCGGAAGCGAGGCTTTCGGGTCAACTTTCGATCAAGACAGGGAAGAGTCTACATGTAGTAAGAGATTTGGCGTGCGAAATGCGCAAAAAATGACGAGTTCCCATCCAGAATTTATGTTTTTCTCAGAAGAAGAGAAACTACGGCTGTTAAATGGAAGCTGCCCTCGCCATCTGACAAAGCCTACGCTGAAAACGTGGCTTTCTTATCGTGTAGGGACAGCAAAAGATGGTTCTGCTTCGAGCGACGCAAGCAAACGCGAACTGATGCACAGGTAGGCGCAATTAAGATAAAATATCGTTATCCTTGGGTATTTGGCCTTTTGAAAGTTAAGTGTTCTGACATGAAAAACTCCTATTTTCTGCAGAGTTGTGAGTTACATTAAAAATGGATGGGAAAACAATTTCACTGAGAAATGGCAACACTTGGCACCAAATGTCATAAACACATTTTCCCCGCCTGTACTGACAGGCTTCAGACATGGAACCAGCCACGAAAACGCAAACTTGACCCAAAGTCTGTCCATGAAATAGATTTCTGTAAAAAAGTGTATGGCAAAGAGAAGGCAGGAAACACAAAGATTCTTCACGACCCTAGATTGCTTGTATACAGAGAGCCTAACACTGAGAAAGCAAACCAATGCCTGCTTGATAAAATCAAGGAGGCTAATTTAGAATGTGGTTTTTTCAACATTCTGTCACATGACAAGCATCTTACAAACGCATCTGTTAAGACCCAAACAACTTGTAGTAACATTATTTCTCCACCCAAAGAACAACCAATTTCACTGGATGAAATTTATGAAAGAGCAAACAGAATCAAGAAAAAACTCTTTGTGGATTCACATGAAAGGGAAAGAATAAAGGAGGAAACAAAACAGCAAAGTGGATCTCAGGAATGGTTTGAGGCCAGGAAAATAAGAATAACTGCTTCAAAATGCAAGAGAGCAATTCAGAGACCCACAACTAGTCCCACTAAGGCTATGATAGAAATTCTTCACTTGAAAGAATTTTCAAAGTGAAAAGTGTTTGGTAGAGGTGAAAAGGATCTTTCCTGGGACAATGACTTTGGAGGAGGCAGTGTGTAGGCGAGGGATTTGTAAGAAATCTAGCAATGGTCTAATTGTTAACCAAAAGCATGCATACTTTTACCAAGTGCAGCAACAGCTATTCTGTTCAGGTTTTAAATATGAAGATCTGGTTTTGTCTGACCTGAAGGAAATTATTGTCCTTAGCATTAAAAGATGCTCATCTTTTTCAATTCAGTGTATTCCCAAATTGCAAGTTTTTTATGACCAATTCATTGCTCTTGAGCTTGCATATCCTCGTGTGGCCCTGGGTCTCCCTCGACTTGGCAAAGCTGTTAGAGGTGTGTGACATACAATGCTTGATTCTAAGTAGCAGATCAGTTTAACAAGATTCTCAAAACAATTGTAATTTACTTATGACTCTTTCAGTTGGTTGCAGAGCCATTCAAATCTAACCTTGTTCCCAGGGTCTCTTCTCCTCACATCCCCGGAGTGGGAGACACCCTGGGAACGATTACAAGATTTGATTCAAACCACCTCATCAGAAAACAGCGAAGTGTTATCATGAGGAATTTGAGGACATCATTGCAATAATAATATATTATGATATACAATAAGAATGTGATATGGGTTCTCTGCTTAAAGATTTTATTTGATTATTATTATTATTATTATTATTGTTGTTGTTGTGACTAGCAAGATTTCTTTCTACTTTAACCAAGGAGAATTAAAATTGCATTTCATGAATATCAAAAAAGCTCGTTTTAATATTAATTAATAGCAAAGTGTTGTCATTTTGTTAGCAAGGTTGCAGATAACTTAAGTATGCAACTTGATGCAGCCCCCTGCAAATGTGCTGTCCCCCGTCCCCACTTAACAGGGACTGAAACAAAACAAAAAGACTACCATTACTTTACCAGAGGGGACATAAAGTTTGTGAGCATCGCACATACAAAATATATCATGTCAATTAGACCACTCTTGCATAGAGTTGTTGGAATGAAGTCTAAAATGTGGTCGTTCTTTATGCGTTCAATTGCACGTTCAACATGGATTCTAAGACTTGCAATTCGGCGGGTTGCTAACATTTCCTGTTCAGAAAACTGTCCTGACTGATTCATAAATGGAGGGACATTAACCCTGACACCTTTAGAGGCCAACATTTCCTGAATATTGAATCCACGATCTGCCATGACTTCATCACCTCTCTGCAGTTTGTTAATAAATCCAGACTTGCTGGTTATTTCCTTATCAGAAATAGAACCGCCATACAGGTCTAAAAAAAACATACACTACCACTTGGAGTAATACCTACCAGTGCCTTAAGAGTATTACTGTTCTTATAAGTTGAAAAGGTGAGATGTTGTGCTTCTGGGTTGCTGGGTTTCTCTATATAGATCTCAGCTGCATCAATAATAACAGTTGTTCCCTTGTACTTGTTATTAAAGCATTCAGGCTTATGTTATTCAATAATTTGTCTCTCAGGGAAGACTTCTAATTCTTTAAATCTGTAGTACATAAATTTCGTCCAAGTTACAATAATTCTGCTCACAAGGCTCTGGGATATTTTACATCTTGCAGCCAAGTCCTAATCGAGTAAACCAACTTTGAAGCGACATAATACAAGGAAAAATTCTTCCTCCACGGATAAGGTCCTTTTGGGGCCTGCCTTTTCTTTCTTTTGGGCATCTTTTTGTTCACTGTTGCTGTAGACTAGTTGGGAAGCTGCTTCCCTTCCTAAAAAGCTAAGAACCATGCTGAAAATTTCATAGTTAGGAACCAAGTATAGAACTTAAATAATTTTGGATTACCCTTAATACTGTTAATATTAAAGAGACTTTTTTGGAACATATTTTCCAACTCTTTCCTCAGTTCCCGTTCCTGTTCAAGCTGTCTCATTTTCTCAGTAAGTTCGTCTTCAAGTTCCTTTCTTTGAGTCTCCAGAAGTTCATTTAAGTGCCTCACCTCGTCTTTCTTTGCTTCAAGCTGGTTCATTAATCGTTCCTCATTACTTTTAAGTACCTCAGTTTTAGCGGCGGTCACACTCGGCAATTCGGATTGCTGAGACGGAAAAATAACTGTTTCTTCAGGTGATATTTCAACAGAGTCAGGTTGGGCCTTCAGTTGATTTACGCCAACCGGTGACGAACGATCAACAGGAGCTTTTCGCTTGGGCTTTGCCTTCGGTGTAAAACTGAACCTTGCGGGCACGGTTCCAGGTTTCAGATACGCTCTTCCTCCCATACGGCGCTTAAAAAATTCCTCTGAAAAATATTGGCTACAAAGATATGAATGCCTGGAAACCGGTGGGTTTTTTCTCTTCATCTTGGCTAACCACGCTTGAAGGAGTTTCCTGTTCTTTATTGGCAAAGAATGCCACGATAGTTTCGCACATCTGGGGTTGTTACTTCGGTTAACACATCCATATGCTATACAGTGCCTTGCCATACTTTTCACGATAAAATTAGGCCAAAGAAACCACAAACTACTCGAAAAAAACCAAGAAAACAGTCATCGGACTCAAGAAATCACAGAAGTCTTCGGTAAGAAATTCTTGTTTTGACCCGAAAGCCTCGTTTCCACGCCTTTTGGAACTAACACCGCTGCGACGTGGGCTCAACTGTAATAACAGCTATTCTTAAGTCACGGGTCAGGTTGTTGAAAATTAAAGAAATTAAAATGCTAAATTTTGTAAGATAAATACTAACCCTTTACCCGTTACCTTTTACCCTTGGAAAAGATCTGTCGCCTAATGCTCCTATAGAGGTTTTGCACGGCAGCCATGTTGCACGGCAGGAACAATAGATTCTTTTTCCTATGGGAACAAATGTTCTTTCTAATGCAAGACATTTTCATTGTTCCTGCCATGCAACATGGCTGCCTTGCAAAACCTCTATTGTCGCTGACAGGAAGGACAAACGACTCAAGGACGTTTACTCAGAGCCTCAATTCCTCCTCAAACTTGAAACCACCTAAACCTAGCAAATCCTAGGAACGCACTGGTTTCCTACACGCGACAAAGAATTACTAAGACCCTGACGCTCTTAAATCGCAAAATAGAAATATCACGAGCTCTCAGACCACCTCAAGTCGGAGCCCTATTACTTTCGCCTTTAAAAACCAAGCGGAGTTATATACGGTAAGGAGGGTAACAATATCAGACTGCATCATTGGTTTTTGCATGTCCGAAAAATGCACGTTGTAGGTACATAGAATGCAAAATCAAACTGTCATTGCTACTCAAGTACAAGAAAGGCTACATTTGTTAAGGTAAGCTGCTAACATGACATGAAATGTTCCAGATCTTAATTTAATATTGATCTTATACACTATATTCAAGAATTTCTTGGGAGTGAATATCAAGTGAACTAATTAACAATTATGTTAAAGAAGTAAAAGAATTGCGTGTTCAATCGTGTCTTTCTCTTATTAGTTAACGATGCGTCTAAGTACTTTTGTCGTATCATTAAAATTAATTGTGCGTAACAAATGCTTCTGTAGTTAAAGTTAATTGTGCGTAACGAATGGTGCTACACCGAGGCACAAAGCTTTTTAGAGTGAAGCGTGTTTATTATTTCTAGTAGTGTGAAGTTATCTTCAAGTAGTGTGAAGTTATTGATAATTCAGGAAAGACTTGATCTTGTGTTGAAGTTATAGACAGTATGTTAAGAGACGGACGGACGTTGTCACAGGCACACCGTTGCCAGGCAAAATGCACGTGCTGGAAAACACAACTAGGTTTATACACAAAGGCGTTCTAATGTCTCTCACGGAAACTTTCGTGCGTGTGCTGGCCTCGTAAACGATTTAATTCATACCTGGACAAAATAGGATATATTTCTTATTCTGGATTAATCCATCTGGGTTAATTAACTAGAGAAGCTAAAAGAACTCTATTGTCAAGTGCTTCTAGTACGTGTTGTCATGCAACTGCTGTACTCCTGACCCCAGTTGTTCAAACGAATATCCACTGGATAAATCACTAACCACTGGATAACTCAATTGATTTTGCTAGTGTTTATCAGCTGGATAGTGATTTATCCGGTGGATAGCGCTATCCAACGTTTGAACAACTGGCCCCTGGTCTTTAGTGTATCATGATTAGTAAATAAAGGCTGTAACGCTAAACTAAGGTTAGGTCGAATGTTGTTGTACTGTCGAGAAACAACCCTGTAGTTCCATCATTATCGTTGTAGAAATTCCGATACCGTACTAATCCATTAATCCCGTATTGACGTTATTAGTTTAGGGCTTGGATTAGGTACATTAATTAATATTGTTAATCCTTGTTTATTTCGGTTGGTTTAGTCTTTGTTACTTTAAGTTATTAGTTGAGAAGTCACGTTCCGCCTAGAAGGTTTAGGGTAGTGATCCTGGTCAAGCAACCAATGCGATTGGTCTTAGATGGACTAGTTCATGGCCTAGCGGTACTGCAATTTTTAAGTCATCAGCATGGACCATGTTTCGTGTAGCCGTAGGTACACCTTCGTAGTGCATGTTAATCACCTCTTTTGTAGTTGACGTTATCACGTTCTAAGCCTCTGATCCTTTGACCAATCGCAATGCGTTGCCCGCACCAGGAGCGCTAATTAGTAAACGAATCTTTCGATCTAAGGCGCTCTTTTGAACAACTACTTGTAGAGAACGTATTCCTATGAACTGTTGTAAGAACTGAAGAGAAGATTAAAAGCAAGTGAAAAGTTAATTGCTGTTTGAGAAGGTAAAAGGGAGCGCGAGCCCCCGGGGGGGGGGGGAACTCCCATATGGAACAGACGGGGATGCTTGCCGGAAATTTTAACCCCTAAAGGAGTTCATATGGGCGTGGCTCAAGCTTTTTGTGACCTCTAAAGGAGACCAATCTGGGCGTGGCTTAAGCCAATTTTGACCTTGGCGGCTTAAAATATTCGCGCTTTGCCCGGAACACCCTAAGCAAGACCAAAATCCAAAAATTTACACCCCTAAGCGAGACGACGAGCATCCCCGTCTGTTTCATATGCCATTCCCGCAGGTCATGCCACATGCCATTCCGCAAACACATTCAGCTTTTTACCCTCACCGAACTCTCAGCTTGGCGTCAGGACGTTTGATCAATGGGAGCCATTGACGGCAAGTTAAAAATATATCATCTATTTAATTTGAAAAGTAAGCAGATATCTGAAATCTTCATGGAACAAGTTAACCATTAAACAACACAGCATCAAAGAGTTGTCTTGTTTATTAGTCTTTGTGATTTCCTTCGTCATTAAGTACCGTATTGAAACAAAGATTTTCTAATGATAACTGTGACCATAAGAACTTTCTCGTCTTTTTCTATGATAAACGACATAAACGTCTTTAAGAAATCTCCACACTTCCAAAAAAGGGAATAGGCCACTCAATATTTGGAAACAATTTCCGCTCTTCCTTAGGTTGGACTTACAGCTACTTACAGCAAATAATCGGTTAATCAAATGAACTAAAATGGTGATAATGACCTTACGATTAAAGAGTTAAAGGTAATTGTGCAATAAACCAGAACTCCTACGCATGAGTAGACAATTCCAACACGTTATTATTGGACTGCCGCTGAGAGCCGGATCCGGCGTTGGTACCCGGGAAAAACAGCACGGAATAAGGACAATATTTTGATTGTCAGTATTAAGCAATGATGGTTAAGTCTTGCGACTTCCATGAAACGCAACTCAAGTTTAGCTTTGGTTGGGTTTTATACAATTCGTAGGTGGTTAACCCGCTGAATTCTAAATTTAATTAAGCTGCAGCCGGACAAGCTAAAACTTGGCGAGTCGTTAGCGGAATTTTGTATGTGGCACGGTATTCAGTTTTCGGACATTTCGTAATATACATGGCTTCCATACCTGGAATGTTTCCAAGTCATGCTCAAACGTTCAAGAGACCACTTTTATCGCTTTTTTTTTGGTCTTTTTATATTTCCACGTTCCTTTTGGTTTCAATTCTCACCTTCTTCTTGGAGCATTTCATTCTAAAATAACTCTTGGAAATCGGAGCAGATGAGCTTCTCTCATCCTTTGTTTCAAAAAGTAGCGCTCGGGCACTGATTGTTCTTTGCAAGAACTGATGAAATGAGTTGGTTTACGAGACAGAATGCCAATATATTTTACTGCAACTCAATCTTTCTTTACCGTGCAATCTTCTCTACATAATTCTTGGCATAAATGTAAAAACAATAAAAAGCAACTTAGGGATCACATGGTTTGGCAAAAGAAGACAAACTACATTCATGCAACATTTTTTTTCCTTTTTGAAAAATAAGGATTTGCATAAAAGGACGATCCCCGATAAACTACGAGCAGTCCCCCTGTTGCCGCTTATAGTTAGTCGGGCGCGCACGAGAAAAAATGGGCGCGCAAAATCCGATTCCCCTGACTAGCTAAAGAGGGACTGCTGGTAGTCTGGATTCCTGATGATCTAGTCTCAACTCTCCAAGGCGTTTGTTTAACATTTGCCGATAGCTTTTTTCTTCAATAAAGGAATCTTGATTTTCGACGTCATAAATGACAAGCTGTGCTCGGAATTTCCACAAGCTATAGTGAGCGCTAGCTTCTATATCCAGACCTTACCTTGCGCTACATCAAGTGACTAAAATTGTAATAATATAATCCCAAAAATATGTTAATTTCCTCCCCGTTTTTAACTATTTGATAGTCTCTATGAAACTGGGCAGTTTTGCTTTCGATTCCTCCCGTTAGTGTGGAAACAGAACATCGTCACGATTCTCTAAACGACGAAAGAAGCTAATTTAAAAAAGAGTACTATTGGTCATAAAAGCAGAACATTTGAGCCGAAAATTCATTCATCATTGAGTTGAATAAGTAAATCGAACTCTACGCGGGGTTTCAAATCCAGCAAAGGCAACTAAACAAGATATTATTTCTGGATCTCATACACAAAACAGGGCATGCTTTCACGGTCATCAAAGAGAGTTATCATGCATTCCAAAGCTGGTTCATATGCAACTTTACACGTTACTTGAGTCCGATCTTTTGAATGCTTGGGCCGTTTCTTGGTTTTCACGTGACGTCGTCATCAAAACTAAAAAATAAGGAATTATCAAGCCTTTTGAGATTTTAGTTTAGTTAGTTATTAGAACAGCTGAAGACTTGTCTTTTCACATATTTTCAGTTTGATAGGGTTTTTCGTCTTGTGATGAAGCAAGGTTAAATTTCTAAGCTTTTGCGTGACACGATATAAAAATTGCGGCCGAGAATGCTATCACGAAGGTTCAAAAGGTGACTTATCTGGTGAGATTTTGCAATCTGAACAGTCCTTGTATGAGAATAAGTACTCACATAGAAGTTTATGAGCCCTCAGAAGACGACTCTACTGGCTTTTTATAGCAAAAGTCGATGACATATGTTTTTGTCAGCTTCCGGCCGCCATATTTGTGCCCCTGCCAGGGACACAGACATGGCGTCTCCATACAAAGCCTTATAAATTTGAGTAAAACATTTCTTCGAATATCTCCCGCACGAAACATCGCACAGACCTGAACCTTTGTGAGACTGTTTGAATATTCATCTTCTTTTATCTCTTTGATTCTTGACTTTATTTGTTGAATGGTTTTGATGATGGTGTGACAGTGAAAACCGGCAATTTTCCATTCAATCAAAAAATCTCGATAAAATTGTTGGAAGAAATCGTGGAATACAAGGAAGGAGATGTCCCGGGAAAGATTTCGGAAACAACCCGGAAATTCTGTCCCATTAGTTCATTCGCCCTCCGGCCCCTAATTTTCTCCTGTCAGGAATCGGGTGCGTCAATCACTGCGATTTTCATAATTCCGCGGAATTCATCTTCAAGCGCCAACAGCCAGACTGAGTTTTGGCTTCCATTTATCAAACTTCCGACGCCAACCACAGATGACGAAATGAATTGATGCGTGACACAACCCACCAATCTATGGAAAGCCAAATGGTGCAAAATTCAGGAACCAAAATTGGCTTCACATTCAACAAGTTTCCTGTCTAGGTCAAGAGAGATTTCAATCAAGCTCAACAAAATCAAGTCAAGTTCAACGAATTTCTCTCAAGGTCAAGACATAATTTTAAGCAAACTTAACAAAATTAAGTGCGCGTTTGATTGACCGTATTCCGGAATAGGAATACATGGAATAAAAGTTAGAAATCCTTTGTTTTTTGCGGGGATTCACATTAATATTGTTAAAAATCTGCTTAAATGCTATTTTAAACATAGCTTTTTTATTCTTGTTGCTGCAAATTAAACGCCATACACAGCGTTTTAAATCATCACTCCACGTATTCTTATTCCGAAATAGGGACAATCGAACGCACCCTAAGTCATCACGTTCAACAAATTTTCTTTGAAGGCCAAAAGGCGTTTGAATTCAGCTCAAGAATGAATTTAAGTTACTTTCGACGAAAGAGTTATCTCAGTTTCAGGCTTCGTTCAATATCGACACCAAATTATTGACATGTTCTAACAACTTGGACCTTCAAGATCAAGCCGCGATTGCCATCACGCTCAAAGGTAACCAAACTCTTGCATCAAACAACCGAACTACCTTGTCAACAACTACCCCAGACACTGTCAACAAAGTAATTAATCCACAATACAAGTTGATTCAATAACTACCTCGTATACTATTCCGGAAGTAAGGACCCCTCATAAGTGAAGTTGGCTTCGCTTCAAACACTGTAGAATGGGAGCAATTCTTTGATTATGAAGCCTTTTACGACTCAACAGATTCTAGATTCATCACAGGAAATGTGAGGAATTTTCAATTGGAATTTTAGTGGAATGGCCAGCGCCCCTTGCTTCTGGTCGCCGATTTAATCGTCGACATCGAACATTTGTTACAGAGAAACAGATTTTTTTAATCGAGTCGATGTTTCGGTAATACAGACTGCGCCTTACAACACCATTTGGGTGACTTTTCCAGATGGGGTGCGAGTGTATCATCTTATGCCTGAAGTTTCCTTTGGGATTCAAAGATCACCCACTGTGCAACATGACTCAACGTGTCTCAACAACTCTGGGTTCTCGGGTTTTTCCCTAGCCTTTCTGATGATGAATCACTTATCGAATGGTTCTAGTGGAATTCTCACTTCAACCACTCCACCGCTTTTAACCAATCCGCACCGCATCGACCCCAGGACACAGCTCCATGGGTTGGTTGAGTTTTTTGATTCTCTATTGTGCTCTAAAAAGTATTTTCTTTGTGAACAAAGGCGATTAGATGTTGGTCCGGATGTTGGGACAACTTGGCAGCGAACACTTCAGGCTTTAGAGGGCTAACCACGGACACCATGCCACACTATTCAAGGAATGTTAAGCATTTTGGTCTGTGAACTAATGCATTTACACCAGTCACTGTGAGTCAGCTGTGAAGTACTCTAGTTTTCAGACATTTTTTAATAGGCTCAGCTTGTGGTTTAGAGCCAAAGTCACGGTAGATCTTTTATACTTTACTGATCTTCAAAGTAAACTTCTGCCCGCGTTGTTCCAACTTCCTTTAATAAAGCTGTCTCTATGCATTGCCGGTGTTTGAGAAGAGTGTTTTTTGTGTCCTTTGTTTAAGATATCCTGTTAGGAATACTTTTCCTCCAAACGCCTTTAACTGGATACCGAAAAAACCGGTATTCATCCGTCCCAAAACTTGGAGCACATGCAGTAAATAAATTCGATGCTTGCACAATTAAATTTACGAACGAATGCAGGTAAATCTTCGTCTACTTTGTCCAGTCAATTCAGTGAGATCTTCCTCCAGGGGTTGAATAAAAAACTTTCAACAAGATAGATTGGCAAACACCCTCAACAATCTTGAAAAACCTCTTACCCCTTTCTTGTTATCTAAAGAAATTTCGTCGAAATTGCTTCTCCAGTTTCAGCTGCAATTTCCCACCGTTTGGTTAAGCTATCCGCGTGCATAACGAATACCTAGAGTAAGAGTTTACAAACTTTTTTTTTCACCAACCGCAATAACGAGCTGCGTTGGTTCTGTGCGTAGTTTTGGCCACTTGGGCAGGAAGAGGTAAAACGTTTTCGCGGGGGATACCTTCCTTCACACTGTGCTGCGATTGGAAAGCGAGAAAAGTTAATTAAAACTAGAGTTTTGCTGAAGATATTGCTCAATAATGTATTCATAATAGGTGGGACGAAACTGGTATAAAAATGCGTTTAATCGTTGCAATTGTCATTCACTGCAACAACTCAGAGAGAAAGCGAACTGTAGGGCAGACCCCGTTCTAAGCTTCTTCATGGACAAACTTTGCATCTATTTTGTGGTGAGTATAACTGGTTTTTTGTCATGATGTTCCTTGTAATTCACTAGCTAATGGGCTGAGATATATTGCTTCAATGTTTAAAAAGAATCATAAACTGGTTTTCTGAATTTTTTGGGTCAAAACATTGGCTAGTTTTCCCCAAAGAAAACAAAAGAGCATCGTATAGGAGTACGGGAGGTCGTGAGTTCGACTCCGGCCTGACAATCACTCACAACTCTTGTTCATAAACTCTGTGGAACGTTCTGAAGAAACCACAAACTATTCGAAAAGAGATGGCAATGGTGAAATCAAAAAATCTTTGACGGATTGACTTCTGGGAACACGTATTTAATCAAACTGCCTTTCTGGTTAGTTCGATTCCGCTGTCTTCAGTGGTGCTTGCAGCAAAAAACCTAGGGGTAGGAGTCAGATTGCCAGGAGGAACAACATTGATTCCGCCATCAACTAAAACTCTCAAAACTTTGCTGGTGATACTTCTTAAGTTTTCGAAACTTTGCACCTTGAGCGTATTTAGACGAATTTATCCATTTATTTTATGTTAAAAATTCTTACATTTTCTTCATCGATACACACCAGGGGTTGAAAAAAAAAAAGAACTGCATTATCTTTGTCGTCCAAATCCATCTATGTTTAATCAATGTGTCTTTTACTGCGATTGATTGTTGTGCTTATGGCGGTAGTCTTTTAGCTGATTAACAACTCATAAAACAAAATTCTCTCGCATAATTTTCCTTCCTGTTTCTTGAATACGGTGGGCAAGGAAACAACTAGACGAGATGAAATCGGCTTTCATTTTCTATCCTTCAAGTATTTCCACTGATTTCAGCTGTTGTCCTTAAGTTTAATAGCGGAGCTCTGCGCGCCGAAGGGGCTCGGAGCACCATCGGTAAGAAAACCTATGCGAAAAAATTTGGTTTTGGGATCGCACCACCGTGTAAAAGTCAACCCCTCCATGTATGCCAATGTGAAACTCTGTGGTGCAACCCCCGTTTTTTTGGCGGGAACATCT
>OX421451.1:8471089-8476089 GCA_949126865.1 Montipora capitata
GGGCCCTGGGAAAGAGGTTGAAGTTTCGATTAATACAAGTCTCTTGCCGAAGTCACGCAACACTCCCGTGGGGGACGGGGAGCGTCGCTTGGCTTTCGCCCGAGCATCTTCAAAGGAGACTATTGAGAAAAAAAAAATACCCCTGGCATGTTCCGTATCAGGAAGTCTGCGAATTAGGTATTTCCCACTCTGCTGTGTAGTTACTTGATGAAAGAAATCGAGGATTCTCGGGGTAAAATACACTTTGGAAATCACTCTCTGTTTTGACCTCTAGTATCCCCAACGGACAGAGTCCAACGGCGCATTTTGTTCTCTTTCAGATTTGACAATGAGGCACCATAAAGGCAACGTATGCTTTGAGATAAGACACAATCAAACACAATATTCTCTCAAAGTTTTAAGCCGCGTCAAAATTGTCTTTGAGGTACGTTCGAACTGAGATTTGTTACGTTAATCGTATGCAAAGTGCATACCAAACTTTGAAGTGAAAGCCCTGTGCAAACTTTCCTCCTGCGGGTTTCAATTAGCCACTCGATTTGACTTATCCCTTTTAAAAAAACCGTTTATTTGGCTTCATTTATCTTTAAATTGATTTCCTCAAAAGCAACCATCCATTGCTTTCAGTTCACAATAAGATCCATGGCGTTAACAACATTCCTCACAAAGTGTTCTCTTAGCCTCAGAACGGCATGTAATTCTGTATGTTTGGAATCTGCTGGAAAGATGAGTAGCCGTTCCATTCGGCTCAGTCTGGCTGTCTCTTGTTTTTGTTAATATTAAAACAAAGGAAGATTGTTTGATAAAAGTTTAATAAAAGTTCTTTTTCGTTGACCTGCTTTCAGAAATTAGAGCCCGGTAAAGACTGCACAAGTGACTTTTCAAACTTATTCCAGATATCGGATTACTATGGTAGTGATGACGAATTTATTAGGCTGAAGAGTCTTAAGCGTGGATTGAAACCAGCAACACGAGCATATCTTGCTGCAAAAATGAACACTCAGCCAGCCACCTTGGTTCCTGGAAAATTGCTGTTAATAAAAAAGTATGATCATAGCAGGCGTAATAAGTTTAAGATAATACGTTTTTCGAGTAGCACCAGAAGAAGTTAAGTTGTTTGTAGTTCAAGCATGCAGGAAGTACTTAATTCGAGGAACTGAATTTATTATTTGGATATTATTATCATGGCAGTCCATTACGTAATTATGCCTTTAACCCAAACTACAATTGGGCGTATGGCCACGTGGACAAGCACGAAAACATCTCTTAATTTAAACCTTTCCTAACGAGTAACATAGATAGATTACATATGTAAACTGCATGTCTCCATTGACTTTTTATGTCCAGATATATATAACACTGTGGTACTGAATAAAATGGCAGAGTTCACATAGTTTGATGATACATTGATTTACAGAATTAAGAATGTAGCTTAAAATGTTAGAATTCAAAGATCAACCCTTCGACACTGTCGAGTGTCTTCATAAGGAGTGACCCACTGCAAGAATCTGTTCACACTCTCACCAATTTGCCAAAGAAAGAGTCAAGGGGTACCATTAATATTAATTAGTGCCCTTTCCTTGGTACCTCGTACGGTTATGTATTGAAGTTTAAAGGGGCGAGGAATCATTAATGTGCCAGTCTTCCAAACAGTGGCGTTGACGGTACCGTCGAATGGTGTTGATCATTAGATTTGGCAAAAAAAATACGACTTAACACCTGGAAACGTTTTTGAACAACTTTAACGTTATTGCTACTCAGAACAATCTTGATAGTTTCCATAACCCTTTGAATGTACTAAATGCGGCAAAAGGATCTTTGGGTAGCCATTGACCTTTAGAACGCCACGAACATATTTCGCTTGCTGGCACTTTGAATCACAGGACGATGATAGGCTTTTGGCCTGCTGAACAACGTTCTAGCTGCGCTCCTTTTTTACGGAAAATAAGGTGATGGCGCCCGAAGGGAGATATTTGTTTGTATGTGGGGGTTTTCGGTGAACACTTGTCCCTGAATTTCCCTGGTCCACCCTGTAGACGGCAATTACTGAAAGACAAGCATTTCTCATTTTCATTTTCAATAATGAACTGAATAGACGGCTCAACTGAATTTAAATGCGAGAGAAGGATCGTATCAGTGTAAGCCGAAGGCGCACCCTACATACGAAGCTCAAACAAGCTGAGAACGTCAAGTCGTCCACGGTTCTAATACAAGGAGTATTACGTTTTTGCAAACGTTGGCCGTGTAGCACTTATATTTGAATAGACTAACTGATTAGAGTGTAATGTGAAGTGCTAAGTTTCTACCCCAAATGAACCATGTGAGCGTAAGCCCTACTAATGGAAATGGGCCCACACAAGGACAGAGAAAAACTCTGACCAGGATGGGAATTGAACCCACGACCTTCGGGTTAGATCACCGCTGCTCTACTGACTGAGCTACAAGGTCAGGCGGGAGCAATGTGGCGGGAAGCTGCAATACGAAGGCGGGGTCATCTGTACAGTTTTACGGTGAGTGCACGGGCTGCAATCACACCCAGGGATGTGACAGGCCGATCTGTTAAGCCTGGTTCCCACTTGTGCGAAAAGCACAAACACAAGTACCAATTCATAAGTTGTAAAGCATATAAGAAAAATCGTGTGGGAACGGGCGTAAAATAAGCATCAACACAAGCATAAGCACAAGCACGTGCAAGAAAAGGAAATTTGCCAACATTTCTATTGTTTCGCGGTCATCGAAGCGTGGTCCAACAATGTTGCGTTCGTTTGCACAGCACATCCAACAATGTTGCGCCGGCGCACGCGCACTACATGCCACGTATCCACATAAATACATGCGAACAAGAAATCAACATGGCGTCGGAGATGGTAAACGTCCCAGAGTCCTTTTTATTCTCATCTAAAGACCCAACATGTTGTGACTTGTTGCGAGCGTTTGCACACATCGGCTAACATCGCGCAACAAGAGACAACATTGTTGGGCCCAACAATGTTGCGTGTTGTTGCAATCGTTTGCACGGGCCTTTACTAGATCTTTTCCGACGTTACTACGCTTGCCTAATTTTCCTTGTTTTTTTCACGTGTTAGAGCATCCTGTTGTTAAGCTTGTGCTTGTGCTTGTGCTTATCGCACAAGAACCGAGCTTTAAATTGCCACTATGATAAAAAGAATCACTTCCTTTTTTTTTTCAGATTTTGAAAGTATGATTGCTTAACACTTGACTGGCAAAATTTTGAGCTTTGCTTTTTCTCGAAACGTTTACTTTGAGTACAAGTTTTGGATTTCACGGTCCACCATTACTCACGTTTCAACGTGACCGATTGGACCTCAGACGGTCGGATCCAGGGAAAAGAGAGGTCATTTACTCACTCGCTTAAAATTTCAGCGTGTAAACGCAGCTTATTATATATGCCAAACGCGAGTTTAAAAGTCTGAAATCTCGAAACTCCCGTGCTGCATATTAAATCAACCGCGTACACATTGCATTATTAAACTATTGAGTCTTTGCCATCATTTTCTCCTCGATCCAGATTTCAAGATTTTAAAGATATTAATGGCGGACCATTAAATAGGTAGATTCCAGTTAGAATAGACAGGTGTCTTTTTGAAATTAAGGCTTAAAACTTGGGTCACTTAGTGTTTAGTTAACGTACATGTAGTTCTGAAACCCATAGTTAATGAATGAAGATGGTTATGAAACTCGACAAGTCTTTTTGTTTCATGTTTTTGTCTGTATTTTCGGCCTTGACGGTGCACAAAACACACCTTTTTTCGATAAATTAACAAATCAAATCCTTCGATTAAATTATGTGCACCTAATTTTCGAATCCGTGCGAAGCAAAAACAAAAGATTGTGCACTGTTACGGTCAATTCAACATCTATTGCGACAACATTGTTCTCGCATTTGAAAGTTTTAAGGTTTCATAACCAGTCCCTCGATTAACTATGTGAACTTCAAAGACATGTAAAAATTTGTTTTATTTGGCCATAGTAGCACACAGTTGCCACAGTTATCGTGTGGAGTTTCCAGCTAAAGGGGTGCCTGAAAACACCCACCTGTTAATTTGGCGATGATTATGAGAGCCAATAAGGTGAAACAGCTGTCTATTGCTGCCAATGAACCAAGTGAACTGGTTGCGCGCATGCGTGACCTGATGGTCATCACTTGGTTTGGTGTAATGGTGTGTTCACCTCGCTTTTAAGCTGATTCCGTGGTTTTGCATTGTGCAAACCTACTGCGCATAATTTCTTGCGTCATTGGCGCTTGCAATATCGCGGGCACGTTGATAAAAGGGGGCGGATTTTCATTTACGCCAAGCATAATCCGTCAAGGAATGGCTATTTTCTCCTGAACGAGTACGGTAATCCCCATTTTTTCTTTCATCTATTTGGTAAGAACGGTGTCTTCATGGAGTAGAAGAAAAATCAGCAAAAATCTATTGCCAGTTTTTGGCAATTTCAATTGTACGGAAGAAGCCATCACGAGTCGAGTATCCCACACTAAAGTTAAATATATTTTGGAGTTAAGTACTCACAAAGGCATTGAAATAAATTTTTCAGGTACGTACTTGAATTTACTTTATCCGCGCAGGTGAAAATGTAAATTGATACTTGCGCGTTATAAGTAAATAAATTATTATTATTATTATTACCATAGAATGACACCAAGCTCTGCGTTATACGTTGGATTATATTTATGAAATCGAACTAAATTTGTCCATCATTGGGGGTGGGCAGCAATTGTCAAAGTAGCTTAAATAACCGTATTCGTCAGCGTCGTACCATGGACCCCCCATTTTTAATTACATCTTTATCATCTCCTTGACATGTTACAACAGTGTGCGAAGTTTCTTCGGAAATCTATGAAAAGTTCTATTGCTAGGGAGTCACCTTAATGCTCTTGCTTATTAGGTATTGTCATGGTCGCTGTGTTCTTTTGCTTTATAGACATTAATTATTTCGGATCCGGTATATGACTGAGACCAGTCCTGATTTCCGATACA
>OX421451.1:8488589-8503589 GCA_949126865.1 Montipora capitata
TTGATGACGACGACTATTTAATCACTCGTGAAGTGTCTGGAACCTGATGATCCCAGAATCATTTCTCCAACAATTATTGTTGAAAGTGAACCTCTTCCAGCTCATGAGCTCCTGGCAAGATGCAGAAACAGATTTTCACAAATAAGCAGCTCATAGAGATTTAAAATATGCAAAACTTTCAGCTACTGTAAAACCAGGAAAAACATAAATGCCCTCACAATGTGTTGCAGTGATGAAATTACTAACAGTCGGGTGTCAATGGAATGGCTCAAGTCAAGCTAATAAGCCTTGCCTTTTTGCTTCAGTTTGGGTAGTAACTTGAAGTAATAATTATATTAACTGTTTTTCTCTCCAAGTTTTGTGGGGTCATTGTGACATGTAGCACTAAGCCAGTGTTGAAACCAGGACAAGATATACAGTGTATGACTTGACAGTTTTTAACCCAAGATAAGGGCTGACCATACATTACACATTGTAGCTTTGAAATCGTTGTTGGAGTTTTGTCTCATGTAATATATTGTATAACTTTAGAATTTTGTCTCCTAGTGTGATTTCTTATTATGTGGTTTTGCACATGGCAATTTTAGTGCATATCTTTTGAAAACTGAAATAATTTAAACTACAGTGAAAAAAAACAAAAAAACAGTGTATTCAGTGCTATGATATTGGGGAATTGACAGTTATTGTAAAAAGTGGTGTTGAGAGTAACATGTGAATACAGATGACAGACAAGCAAAATCAAATTTTATTATTGTTCATATACATGTCTGCATCAAATTATTTGAAGACGTGAAAGCATTAATTATTATTCTAAGACAATTTCCATTCTTGCAAAAGTTTAAGTCAGTCTGAACCAGAAGATATGGTGTCACAAATAAATGTAATCTAAATTGCCTTTAAAAATAGTTTTTATCCTAAACCAAAGTTTCACAACAAGGCAACTAAAACAAGTCAGTTATTGGGGGTGATGGTATGCTGAAAATAATTATTAAAAGAGGGGATCCTGAGATTTCCTGATATTTTTATTTGGGAGTGGAGGTTCCCTTTAATGAAAACCACACGCTCTCACTGTGGTTTTGTGTCTGCTATTACTTCCCAACATTTAGACAGTTTAGAAACCCATCTAAACACCTGTTGCTTAGGGGGTAGTGTCTTCTAGTAGAAAGTACATGCACACAGCAGAGGGAACAACTTTCCTCTTCCTTCTTCCAAGGGCAGTCACCTTGTGTATCTAGGATGTATAAATATTGTGTTCAAACAGAGTTTTCAAAAGTGCCTTGTTTGTGAAATACAGTTGCATCCCCACATCCTTTGTTTTTGATGTGCTGGCTCATACACCTGTAGTACGGCAGTTACCTTATTTGCCCAATTCAGGAACTGGCTTTTGGTCAATAGACCAGTTTCATAAATGGCGACCACCTTTACAGTTTTTTGTATTTATGTTAATTACACCTACTTCCTTCATTTTTAATATTCTTTTGAAAGTTGCTTGTCATAGCAAGACTAGAAAGGCTTGTTAGCTAAAACAGAAGAACATTTTATTTGGCAGGCATGAAATAGATCTATACAAATGTAGGTTGTCCACTTGACTATGGTACGTCTGCAAGTCAGGTGCTGACATCTTCATGGTCAGAGGCATTTTCATCTTGTTCCATAAGAAGGCAATCAGTATAATCCATGCTTCCCACTCCCTTCTGTAGTGCCTTTATGGCCAGTTTCCATGCCATATTTATCAACTCCTAGGGAAAGAGATTATTTATTAATGTGGTACATTGCAATTCCGTGAAAGAAGTCCTGCCCTCAAAGATTATTGATTTTATGAAGTGATGATGTACATACATGGAAGAGAACTCCCCACAAAGACTTCCATAAATTTTTGACTAGTCACAACTGGCTAGGAAAGTTTTTTTTTTTTTTGAGAAATCGTGAAACGTGATATGCTTATCAGCTGAACGGTGAAATTGACATTATACAGGTGATTTGGCAGAACAAGTTACTGCAAGTAAAGCAACCAAAATATATTTGAATGCATGGAGATTTTCTAATATGGCGTGTATTCATCACTGAGTGTACATTCTGAATGTTTGATTTCTTCTGATTCTTTTCTTCCTCGCTCATTAAATGTTCTTGATTTCCCTGAGGCACATTTGCCACAGCTGTTTTTTACTAGCACTTTCTAATTGAGAAAATCGCAGCGGAGCTCGAGTACCACCGGTTAACAGGCCTTGATAAACAACTCAGCTTGTCTGTTCGGCCTGCCGGAAACCGCAATCGCTGTGAACAAAGAGTGTTGAACATATATTATCGCCCACCTTGTTTCTGCATGGTTTCGTCGCTGTTCCACATATGCAAGTCTCTGTGTAAGATAGATATTTTCCTACAGTTTTCCACGGTCATCCCTGACGTTCAACTGCAGAACACTCGAGGCTACAGTACGACAAGTGAAGAATTCCATTGAAAAAAAGGCCTGGAAATTTCACAAATGGTTCACATTTTTGCCCGAAACAATTTCATCGAGTTTCCTTACGTTTTTCTCCTAAGGGCTCTGCGGAAACACTGCTTGTGCTTCGCCATTTTATTTCCAAGATACATCCAACGATAAATATCTCATCTCGCGAGTGTCGTGTGAAGATTTCTATTGGTTGAAAATTGTGTGGTTGTCAATCAAGCTCACACATGCGCTTTATCGTGACACAGGCCCTTTAAAAGCCTGGCTACTGGCCTAACTCTTTTTCCTACTTTCCCAACCGCGAGAAAACCGCGGTAAATCAGCCATCGCCAAAAAGTGTTTTTTTTTTTCTCAAAAAATATTTAAAGTTAGGGGGAAAAAATACATCATTTTAAAGCTAAGAAAATAAGCTTTCCAACAGCATATAACTTATTTACAGACAACTGAAACATTTTATAAAAGCGAAAGTTGAACGAAAAATTTTAAGAAAAATAACAGTATAATATGTTTTCTAGGCAAAATTTGGTCATTTTAGCGTTGATTACGAATTTTTGGATGCAAAACTAATATTTTCTGCAATTTATCTGCTTTCTTGGACATAAATTCGACCGAAAACTGATAAGGCACGAATATTTTTAGATTTTTAGGAATAATAGATAACGTGGTTCAATGCGTAATGTGATAATGCGATAAAAGTGTCAAATTTGCGACCCATTGCTAACGGCAACGGAAGCGATCGCATTACGAATAATTAACCTCTGTTGCCAAAAACCACCCAAATAACCGGTCAGTGTAAAACGCAGACTGCAGACTGCAGACCAGGGATAAAATGCAGACTGAGGATAAAATGCAGACTGCAGACTGCAGACTGCAGACTGCGGGTTAATAAAATAATAATGAAAAAAGAGTGATAGTAGCCGTTTGTACTTTCACACTGAAACCCCAACACAGCTCCCATCGCTTTGGTTGCCCCACGGCATGTTTTAAATCCGGATTTTTATCGAACTCTGTAAGAATTGAAGCTGTTTGAATCCTTGTTGTTGTTGGAAAAAGGACAGTTTCGTTAAGTGAGTTGCTTTTAGGCAAAGAAGTCACCACCCCGTAATTCAACTGTCCATTTTGCTACACTGAACAAAGTAATCGAGTAATTACCCAATAACTCAATTTATTTTGACACGCATGGCTACAGTACCAATTAACAAAGACAGAGATAACGTGGATTTTGCAACCATTTAACGTTTCAATTCAGTCGGCTTAAGCCAGTATGACTGAGGTGTAAAAATTTCTTATTAGGACCCTTTCATTCGCTTTCGTGTACGTTATGTTTATCCTTTAGTTCACAAGCTCGTTTGTTTTGCATCTGGAAGATGTAATTTTCAATTATAACCTCTCCCTAGGGGTTATCACGCATAGCTTAACCAATGAAATTCCCGCGTCCTAATTGCTCGGAATACATGAAATTCTTTGTGCATTTCGTTGCACCGAAAAAAGACAACCGAGATTATTCAGGTATTCGAAGTAATAATTGTTGGTTTTTCGATCGATTTCCCTCGATGTACCGGTGTGACAAATAATTTGGAACATTGCAATGAATCTGGAAGCGCAAAAACAAAGCACAGATGATTTCAACGCGTACGATCGCATCCCCAAAAGGTGCAGCGACCTGCAGTCATAATAATGTGAGTTGTTGACAGATGTAAAACAGGATTGTCTTTCAAACAATCTTTATTTTATCCTTATGACTCGTTTTTTTATTATTAATATTTATTTTACCCTCAGTCTGCATTTTACCCCCGGTCTGCAGTCTGCAGTCTGCAGTCTGCGTTTTACACTGACCGCCCAAATAACCGATTCTTCGACGGAAAATTCATCCCAGAGGATAAAACTATTCACTGGACATGTAATAAAGGTAGATATGTTCGAGCGAAAGCGAAAACAAGCGAATATTTTGACGGAAAACACAATAATGTGAGATCAAAGGAACATGTGGTGAAGACACGCAATTGCGGCATCGCTTCGACAATAATCTTACCTTTTCAGCGATTTTAACGCTTGAAATTCCATTCAATCCACCTGGTCTAGTCTTTGAATTCACTATTATCGCTGCCCTGCGAATCTTCAATGTTCTACATGCACACTTGGTAAAAGACGGCTCGACGGGCGACAGATTGTTGTCGATGTTGTCGCCTGTCTTGTTCAGTATCCAATTGATTTGCCATTCTTGAGCTTCATAAGGGTATATTTTGTTCAAAGATCCACTAAAACGCCATTCGCGTTACATGACTTTCGACGCCATTACAGGTTAAGTTAATGATTCTACTGTGTCCACCAGAGAAATGTACGCATTTCCACTACCCTCTCGATCCTAAGAAAATACGCGCAGAAGGCTCTATGCACAAAGACACCACTTACCGGGGGAGTGACAGGCAAGACTTTTACCGACACGGAAAAAACTAAAACGGAGAAATTCTACCCATTTTCCAACTGGGATTGCCGTATACGGCAACCCAGTAAACAGTGCCACCAGCGCGATTCACAGTATTCCTCACCAAAAAGGACATGTTGACCTTTGAATTTGTTTACATGGGCTCGCGACAGAGGGCGATCAAAGAAAAACCCGTCGTTGATTTCCAACAGGACGTAACACCTGACTGCCAATAATTTGCGAAGAACAAATGAACAATTCGTTCAGTTACGGGCGAGGCATTTTAGAACAACGATTTTTTTTCCTTTCTATTGTCATGCGGCCTTGACTCGCCTGGCGTGACATTTGCGGTTGTGGCGTGAAGAATTATCAAGCGCCGCTATATTTCAACGTATTACTTTATTTGTGGCATTACTTTGGAAACTGAAACGGCGGAAGATCGATATTGGTCGTCTCCATATCGATTTGAATTCAACTGAGTGAGAGACAAATTGGCATATCTTGAAAAAAATCGATATTGGTCGTTGACTTATCGATTAGTTTACATCTAAGTGAGTGACAAATTTGAATTTCTGACCCCTAACGATAGTCGTTTATACGCTTCGCTTATCCACGACTAAAAGTGATCTTTGATCTTACTGGACTAAGCGAGAAATCCGAGCGGGCAAAATAGCTCCGGGTCTTGTCCGCTCGGGTAGCCACGCTGGATTTGGTCACGAAGCTACAACAGTCATATAATAAATAGAGGATATTACATGGCCGCTTGGAGATACCAATTTCTCCTCGAGTGTTGAAATATTTTTTTAACGCGAGAAGAGAAATTTCTTATCTCCAAGCGGTCATGTAATATTCTGTTTATTATATAAACACCAATGAAATAATATCGAAAGGCGCGATTTTTATATGCAGCCATAGCAACAGTGATCTTTTTGAGTGTGAAGCTCAAATGGTATTTCATTGGTATTTTTATAATAAAGTGACTTATCCACCTGCATAACTGGGGCCAAGGCTTTTCGTGATACACTAAATTTGCGTGCGTGTTGTTGCGTTACGTATCTCGATATGTTTCAGTCCCTTCAAAATGTCTACAATCCCGAGTGAGTAAGAAGTGGACCATCGTTCGTCAGTGTGTTTTGTGACTCCCTTGCAAACGCTAAAAAGCTGGCAAAGCCGTAAAAATCGAGAGTTTTAAATTTTGATTTTGTCGGCACTGCCCGTGAACTCGAACTCGTTTTGCATGTGAAATGTATATCGATTGTCCAGGAATTTAACACTCTCTGCTTTTCATACTTACCTTCCAAAACACTACATGACTTTTTAAGACCATTTTTCGTAGGCCTGTCACTCACAAATGCTGTATCTCTTCCTTTAAACTCGTCCAAAAATGTCTGTTTGCCGACTTCGAGGGAAGAAATTAAAAAAAAAAAAAAAAAAAAACCTGACACTTCCTGGCCAATTTTCCCTACCCCATCCTGGCAAGGGTCAAATTCCCGACTGTCCGGGTCACAGAAAATTCGCTATTTTCGCAATTCCCATAATACAGTTCATTCTGGGAGATTACTTGCATTAATAATGTTTATCAGTGCGAAGATGTGAATGGAAAACTCGATGTTCTTTCCACTATCATCAAATCCATGTTTGATGAGTGTTTCCCAGTATATCAGTGCGAGTATCTAATAGGGACCCTCCGTTCTTTTCTTCTTTAATTAAACGCTTTCTAAAGCAATGACGAAAATTGATTCTGCGCAATAGTAAGGGTACTTCCAGTTTGATTGAAATTCAAACTCTTCAAGAAAAATTTCTCTTATAAAGCCACCCATACCGTCGTTATTCCGGAATCAAGTAAGATTCCTGCTTTAACTGTTTCCCGTGTTACCAAGAGTCTACTAAAATTAAAAAGAACTGCCTCAGGTCTAGATGGAATCCCGTACTGGATTTGGAAAGAGTTTGTTTATGATCTTGATCCTGTTGCCACCCACATCTTTAACTGTTCTTTGGAAAACCACTCTGTAGCTGATCTGTGGAAGCTCCCTGTCTTAACTCCCTTGCCTGAAGAGTCCAACTTTAAAAATTGCACACATTTGCGGCCCATTTCGTTGACTAACGTACTAATGAGGGTTTTTGAACGCCTTGCCTACAAACAAGAATTATCGCAGTATGTGAATAATTTCATTGGTCTTGACCAGTTCGCGTACCGCAAAGGACACAATACGACTATGGCTTTAATCAGAAGTATCAACATGCTTGGCTGATGAAGTGGCTTGATTCAGGTTTTGACTATGTTAGAATTTTTCTTTCGACTTTAGCAAAGCTTTTGATTCGGAACCTCATGATATTTTTTGTTCTAAGTTAAAGACACCTAATCCACATGTGATCAACTGGATTATTAGTTGTTTTACAAGGCAGAAAACAAAGAGTTGTTGTTGATAGCATTGTTACGGATTATTTAAACATTAATAGAGTTGTCCCCCAGGGGACTGTATTAGGTCCTATATTATTTTCTATCATGGGCAATGATATCAAAGTAATCGCACCAAATCAAAATTTGCTTGTAAAATTCGCTGATGATTTATATTAAAGTATTCCTGTAAAATCGGGCGTTAGGAATAGTAATTCAGCAGCTAATGAGGTTCAATCTATTGTTGAATGGACAACTGTTAATCGCATGCAACTAAACTTCAAGAAAACTTGGGAGATGGTTCTTAAATGCAAATCCACTAAGGCTTTACCAGTTCCTCTGACTTTAAAAGAACGGAAACCCAGTCTGAAGTTGCTGGGTGTAACATTTCAGTCCGATCCGTGTAACTGCGATTTAGGCGTCTGTAAATCTTATGTGTTTGTAAATTCTATGGATTACCGTTGGATCATCTTCATCTTCCTTTCATTAGTCTTACTTTACATATATTTATATATGCTATGGAAGTATGGGGCTGCGCGTATTATTATAAGTACTTAAGCTAAGTCGTATTGACAGGCTGTTCAAAAGAGCTTTTAAGCTTGGTTACTGTAATGAGTTCTTTTTTATTTTCCCTAAGAGACAAGAAATTATGGGGCAAGATTCAACCACAACCTCAGATGACCTCCTGCCACCAGAACAAACGATGGTTACGTTACTTACGAGGCGTCACAACTATATCATCCCGTTTGTCAGAACTGAGCGTTTCAAGAAATCTTTTGTAAATAGATGCTTGTTCTCTAGTTAGTTAGTTCGTTAGTTAGTTAGTTAGTTAGTTAGTTAATAAGTTGTCTGTATGACTTAATTTATATCATTTCAACTAAACTCGTTTGTTGTTTCGAGTGTTTTAATAAAGACCTTTATTATTAAAACAATGGATATCCTCAGTTCACTAAAGCGTGATACGGTCCGAAGAGTAGATAGCTTGTATTGTTTTTAAGTAACGTATGCATAATGAAATTGGGATAGTAGTGTATAGAGAAATGCCCGGGATTTGGGCGGGGGAGAGAGGAGGATGTTGAAGTTTCGACTTGATCGGTGCATTGTATTGGCAAAGCTAGTAGAGATGTTCGGCGGGAAAACTGCAAAAATACTTTCGTTTATTTACGCCCTCCGAGGAATCGAGAAAGTCGGGGCATTTCACATCAAAGGAATAACCCAAAATGAGGAGGTTTAGAACCCATTCTTTTGCCGTTGTCATTCTTGACGACGACGTCTTTGCGTAAGGTCCCTTATACTACGTATGACGTCTCAGACGGTTTAGATTTAGCAACAGTCGTTGCTTTCTTGACATGTGCGAACACTGACAACCATAAAAATACTTTTTAACGTCCAGTTTACTTCTTAAGTTCTCTGAGTAATTCCTTTTTTTTTTTCCCTTTTGTAAACTTAAAGTTGTCTATTTGGATACCTCACGTTCACCTTCTCATCTCAGGTTCGGGACCATTGCTCAACCAAAGATGCTGGAATTGCAGCAGGAGATGCTATCCCTGGCATTTCTAACTCAGTCTGGTGTCACGGTGTCGCTCCTTATTCTTGCTGTGTTGTTTATCTACTGGCGCGGAACGCGTGGCTTTGCTGACCTCAACAAATTTAACGTCGGTGGTCCAAAGCCCGTTCCGTTCTTTGGAAATGTTTTGGAGACATGGAAATATGATGGATTGCATCGTCTACACCTTGATTTTTTTAAAAAGTACGGCAAAGTATTCACCATCTGTCTGGGTGGTAAGCCGTCTTTAGTCGTGGGAGACCCAGAGCTGTTGAAGCAGATAATGGTCAAGGATTTTCCATACTTTCGAAATCGTGTCCTAGATGGACCACCCACCAATAGTGCGTTTTCTAAGAGCGTCTTGGCAGCACGTGGAGACGACTGGAAGCGGATCCGTAACACGCTGACGCCGCTTTTCAGCTCGGGAAAAATGAAAATGATGATGCCGCTGATAGAGCGATCGTGTGACACGCTTTTGGAGAAACTTGAGGATATCTCAGACGCTGGTGAGTCAATTAAAATTTCATTTTATACAAAACCAGAAGCATAAAATATAAATAGTCTGGATATTAAATTGAAAAATGCAAAATTCAACAGAAATTTTGCTTACGTATTGGTCACGCAAATGAAACCGTCGTGGCCGGTTTGCTTTGCATCGGATCCTTGAAGTCTGAGACACCACATAATTTCATCGAGAAAGACCAGAAAGAAGCTCTTAGGGAAAGGGTGAAATTTCTGCCGATGACACACCGTGAGGCCTATTCCGACGGATGAGAGGAGCACCATTATGCATATTTGTTGTGCAGGAGCCAATTACACGGAACCACCATCTTCCACATATTAACCCTCTGAATCAACCCTTTCCCGTATCTTGCTATTTTTAGAAGCACCTCGCAGGGGGGCTTTAGTGGGGGTTTTCACAATAGCCAATCATAAGAGACCTATGGTCAGCCATTTATTACGTCACATTTGTATGTGAGGTTTGTGAACCAGTCACTTTCGTCACATACGTCAAAATATAGTAGTTTTAAAAATAGAAATATACGGGACAGGGTTGACTAAGCGTACAATACAGATGGAAGCTCCGAGTAATGGGCTCCGGTTGTTGTGTTAATAGCCCACTTTTGATATATTTAAGGGTACGTTCGATTGACCCTATTCCGGAATAACTTTATATCTTTTAAGATAGATTTCTCTTTTAGATCAATTTTGTATTTTTAGTAGTATAGGATATATAATTTGAGTTTGTTATTTTAGTGATTTGCAGGTCCACATCAGCCTTACTGGCTGCCAATTTGTAACCAGCATTACCAAATAAAATGATGATGATGATGATGACCCGCGTTGGTAAAATCTATTCATATTTCGACTTCCCTCGCCTCTCTTTTAGATCGAAGTGTAGACATGCAGGACTGGTTCAGGAAGATGACATTGGAAGTAATTCTAACCACAATTTTTGGCGTAGACGCTAACATTCAAAAGGGAGAAAATCTTGAACTGCTACGCCAGGCAAACAGAATTGTTCGAATTCCGTACGCCATTCGACTGATTGCCCGTCTTCCGTTCGGCGGGATTATCTTTAGGCTGCTAGGCAAGATAAGAGGCCCAAAACGAAACTATATACAAGGCATTGCAGAAGAAATCGTTAAAAGCCGTCGTCAACAGGGATTCACAGAAAGGAAAGATCTGCTGCAACTCATGATGGCGGCCGCTGGTGAAGGACTCGGAAAACTAACGGATGAGGAAATTGTAGGCCAGATGATTTTTTTCTTACTTACTGGCTACGAAACGTCAAGCAACACGCTGAGTTTCATACTCTATCACTTAGCAGTAAATCCAGATATTCAGGACAAACTGAGGGAAGAAGTAAGACGAGCCATGGATGTCAACGAAAGTAAGAAGAACCTTTACGAAATAGTTTCAGCTATCGAGTACCTAGACTGCGTCATAAAAGAAGCTCAGCGCTTGAATACACCAGTCCCTTTTGTCAACCGAGAGTGTGCTGAAGATTACGATTATAATGGCATTCACATTCCTGCTGGAACGGAGGTTATAATTCCTATATATGCTGTTCATCATGATCCGGATGCCTGGGTGGAACCGGAGGTTTGACCCCGAGAGATTCCGAGGCCCCGCAAGCAATACCCGCCACCCCTTCCAACACCTTCCTTTCGGAGATGGTCCCAGATATTGTCTTGGAATGAGATTAGCTCTTCTGGAGATAAAGATTGCATTGGTCAAAATCCTGATGAAGTTCAAGTTTGTGCGATCACCCGAGACACAAGTTCCTTTGATCATTCGTTGTGGTATCTTTCTTAGTGCAAATGATGGCGTGATGGTCAGAGTGGAATCTCTGTTGAAGTAACCAAGCAGAGGGATATTACCGCGTTGGTGTCTTGATCCGGGAAGAGAACACAAATGCAACATTGTTGGGCGTGGGGTGGTTGGGTACTACAACAGAAATGTTTCCAAGATAGTCGCCGCTTATAAAAGTTCAGGGGCACCCAAGGATAATCTTCGACGAAATATGTGTTCGGGAGAGTCAAGCTGTTCGAAGAATTTCGGTTCTACGTTGCCAAACAGCTATAGATTTCTTTACTAAAAATCACCTAAAAGACTCGCAACCATGGGAAAAGTAGTCCCTTAAGTTTTCGGAAGGGATCTTTTTGCAATTTTGACACTTAAAAAGGTCACCTGCAATTTCGGATGAGCAAATGGTTCGCTGGGAAGTTGTTAGAAGGCAACGTTCAGCTAGCAATTTCTGAAATGAAGATTTCATTCCCTAAAATGTTCGGACACTTCAATTCTCAGCTAAGATATCCGAACAAATCAAATTCTTCTAGGTGATAAAAACATCTGTTTAGAAAGTCTTTATACATTACAAGGAACCTAGAAACGTCTCTCAAAGGCTTTTGGCTTAGTTTGTTTATTGGGTGCCCTTGAAAGTTTTTTCTTTCACCCAGGTTATAATCTCATTCCAAGTGCAACGATAGTCGTGCACTTGTGATGGGAATTATTTCTGTTTTCAGTTTATAATTTCCAATAGCATTTATTTTCGCTAGTGCTTATAACAGAGTTATTATTCAATTTTCAATCTCAGAGTACGTTTCTAACATTCTGAGTGGCTCAATCAATATCGATTATTAGCAACATGTACCGTATGGTTTCTCCAAGTGTTGCATATTTGAAAAAAATTGTGACATGAAGCGAATTTTTACGCGACTAAATGTTCAGGATTTGATTTCCTTTGTATAAAATTGTTAGATGTATTCAAAGTTCATCGAGTGAACAAAACCATGCACTTTGTCAGTATATAGTGTAATGAGTGAATTAGACGGTAATGCAAACTGAAATCCTGGTCAAAGGTGAAGGAATCCTTCCTACTTGTATGTCCGAAGCGAAATAAAGCTTGCATGATTTTAAATGGAGTCGAAGTAGCTAGGCCGAAAGTTAAGTATTTTCCGGTCCATTTGTGAAGGGACATAGACGTCACTAATTCGATTAATATGATCGTCCATGAACATGCCGCCAGTTCTTGTCGGCACAATGTTCATCACGTCATGCCTACAGACAGTAGGTGTTTCTTGTCACCTCAATTGCACTCTTGTGAACATATTCTTTGTGACTTCTGCGCACTCTTGAAGCTCTGGAACGATCGGAGTTCCAGTTGATCGATGTGCGCCTGCTTGATGTAAAGAATGAAAATCATGGTAATCAGCGGAGGAAGACTGTGGAAGTTTTGGAAAAGAAAGTGTCTCTCCTCAAGACCATCCTTGCAGATCCCTCCACGATCATCGCTGAGGAAAACGACCCAGTTTGGATGTTATATGGTAACGGTAGGGTCTTCACAAAGTGAAATACACACAAAGAACAACAATAACAAACAGGAGTTTTAAAGGTCGCTCGATACAAAAGCGCTTGACTCGATCATGTGACTGGTTGCTACAGGCATACCATGACAACATCAGCAGTTTCAGACTTTTTCCTATCCATGATAGCACTTTTATTCTATTCGCAATAAAACTCTTTATCCATAACAGCACTTGTTTCTATGAAAGAAATTTTCTCTCCATGACAAAAATTTTTTGTTGTATGATGAAATTTTTTGCTTTCCATGACAAACGCCGATACCTTCTCCTGTTCACATCAAATCTCTTTTCTGTCAACGGCAATTGCGATTGATGGTATTTAAAGCCATGACGTCGATGGAGTTTTGGTGCGAGATCAAGGGTGGCGAACGAGGATATGGCCGGACGTTTTTGCCAATGCCATTGCCAATGCAAAGGTTCCCAGTACTCGGAAAGTGTTCAATTCCTGTCAAAATGTCGTGGTAAGGTAATCGTCGTAAGGTCTCTTCATGGAAGACTGACAAAATACGGAGTGACTAGAAATATACGAAGCTACGACATTGTCGGCGTCGATGAGGAGGGACGAAGGCTTGTCGATGGGCCTCAATGTCTAGTTTGATGTCATTCGCGGAGACCCAGGGGGAGGTCAGTCGAGGCAGGAGGTCTTCAAGAAATCACAGTCAAAACCAGGAACTGTGAGAGTTCGCAATAATGGGGAAACGAGTCTCACGGACAAGCTTCAATTAAAAGGCAATTTTTTGACTGGGTGGAAATCCACAGTATTTATAATTTCCGTTCGATCAGATGTCGTTTTTTGACTTCCTGTACTAAAAAGTAATTCATATATCTTTTGTCGCCATTTTTTGATCGCTATACTTATCTTGTTCATGCCACGAGAGGATGTGGGGAGAGGTATCTGTAGTGGTATCTGTGCAGTGCCGGGACTCGAAAACTTACCATCCATCTTAAAAGACGGCAGTCATTGTGACAAGTAAGTTTTAAGAGCTATGTTCGAAGATATTGGATTGGAATGGGGTATAGATGAGTCCACTACCATAAACATGAATAGGAGCGCCCTGAGGCCTTAAAATAACAGGAACAGGGTGACCAAAAGGGCTACCGTTACTTCCCAGGTATAGGCAATGGTGACACCTACAAGTTCTTTGGAAAACACCGTAGTATCATGGCAACACTGAGAGCAAAGAGTTATCGAAGTAGTACTATGGAGTACGAGAACCGGGTACGGGCAAGCTTGAATTCCCCCGCTGTCAATACCGCGTAAAGTCTGAGCCACCAATACTCACACAGGTCCCAGCTTACAACACTACACGTAGACAAAAGAATGGTGTGTCGATATTATCAAGGATCTGGTAAAGGAAAGCACAAGTGTGAGTCGAAGCAGTTCTTGCTTCTCCCGCCTGACAAAAGTGCTAAAGGAATGATTCAGATACGGACACTTTCCATCTCGACCCCAGAGCTCTTCTCTTGACTTAGGAAGAGAAGAGCTCTGGGGAACCTTGTAACAAAGTGAAGAACAATAAAAAATCGTCTCTAATTGGTGCATTCATGTTAGTACGAGGAGTGAGCAGGCGTCGTAAGGTTCAAATAGCCAATTTTTGACTATAAGAACCCTGCGGCGCATGTTCGAGTTTTCCAGAGCCGTGGGTCAAGGTTCTGGTAACAAGAATGAAGACACTGTAAGAGCACCGAGATAAAGATTGCCATGATATTGAAAACTGCAAAATCAAGAGAAAGAAAAAAATTATAAATCAACATTTAATGCGCTTAAAGTACGGAAACGATCTCGGTTTGGAATGCAGCTTTGATGAGAATGCACCGATCATGTCAGATGAAGACCAAGTAGTGAAAGTAAATGACGTAGAACTAAACATAAAAGAATTATGAGAAAACGTAAATATTAAGTACAGGAAACAGCTATTGGTGGGGAAGCTCATGAGCCAGCATTGGAACGACCCAGAAATTCAGGCAAAGAAAAACGTACCATAATTATTGTGCTGTCAAAATACACATCCACTAGACAACAATTATTAGATAGTGAAAAACATATTAATAATTTATTAGCCTAACAGCTTATCATATCAAAACACCGATAAAACGTCACGAGCATGAGCTTTAAATCAGATAAAACACTCCTCATCAGAGTTCTTTATATAGCGGCTTGTTTTTCTTGTATGCTAATATTTTCCTCACATTTTGCACCATTTACCGTGGACTTCACAGCTTCTCGTTTATTAAACAGTACCTAAGGTTTACAGATCTAAAATATCTGCATGACCAAGTAAAACAAACATCGTACCGTATCTGCTGTCAGGA
>OX421451.1:8508589-8511089 GCA_949126865.1 Montipora capitata
CCGGATTTCTGGATTTCAAGGTACTGAAATGTACACATGCACTGTTCTCTGTATTATTCTCCACAATTATTAAATTTGTGTAACCTTCTCATTCTCAAAAGCGATCAAGATTTAATTCTTACGGAGTAACACAAGGCAGCAGATTGTATAGAAAACAAAGGAATTTTTACTGTTATTTTCAAGATTATTATTATTCTTTTGCTGTTGTTGTTGTTGTTGTTGTTGTTGTTATTATTATTATTATTATTATTATTGAAATGTCTCTTAATTTAGACTCACTACAGGTATGATTAAAATGAAGGGCTCAAGAAAGGAAATAAATAATATATTATTATTCACACTACACCTGAACTGTTTGATTTGCTTCTGTATATCGTTTGCCCTCAGTTGTTGGCACAGCAAGAGGACTAAGAAACGACTTGTGATGGTTTTTAAGACCTTTGGTGAAAATTTCTTACAGGTGATATTTTACGATACCACCTTTACATTTAAGTCTCCCTTCCTTCGCATACCAGATAATCGATAGTTGTCAAAAGCGAGGCATATGGCATCTGCCCTTTTCGATGTTCACCGGTACATACCAGCTGTTGCAAAATCCAGCGCAAAGTATCTCCACAGTGCTGTTGCATGTAGAGACCCAAGTCTTTTTTGCAAAGGACATGTAATCTGTGATCTATGAAAACATGAAAATTTATTTCAGATTTTTCAGATGTACCCTTTTATTGGTTCAAATTAATTCATGTTTATTCACAACTGAAATATGCTGTTATATAAAGGAGGGCAACTGTTCTTTGTTCTTGGAGGTATCCTCTGTTTTGTGACAGTCTGGAGTCTTCCCGAAGTATTGTTTTAAAGACAGCTTTAAACAATCCAGGTACTTCACTTGAAGCTCTGTAAACTTCCTCATGGCACTCACTTTCTACAAGGGCAAACCACTGTTTTAATAATGACTATCAACTGCCATCTGAAATCTTTCAATCAATTCTCCAATTGAAGGCTCTAAAATAATGATACTAAATATCATAAAAAAACAGTTCCAGTTTTACACTCTGGCTTTTGCTAGAAGTAGTAAATAAACAAGAGGGCAAAATACCTGTTTTCCTTCTCTTTTCCTTTCTGGATATCTAATATGCCTTGGTTTGATTTAATCTGGCCACTAATAACAATTACTGGCTAAATTGATTCGGAAAAAATGAAATATGTAAAGAAAAGAGTTTGCAAGAGGCTTGAGAAATTAAAGCGATTTAATCGTTCTTATGATTTACTTTTGATTAAACATGTGAATGTAAGTAAATAATATCGACTGGATATAAAAAGTTAGAAATATTTATATACACAACTAGACTTGCCTCTTTGTTGGTCAGTATTTTCATGAAACTGTTCCTCTTTTCGTAGGCGCTCCGCATCCAAAAAGTGACATTTTCCTCGTTATTTATATATTTGTTTATGTTTTAATTTGTACAACGGGCTAACAGAAATAATTCGTGAAATGTCAGAGTTAAAAAGTATTCTACCTTCTGTTTGTTGGAATCCTTTCTTTTCCATGGAATGTATTTAACGTGATCCATTATGCTTTTGTCGGCCTGAAGCTTGCATTTACAACACCAGTTTGTCCCAGGGTCTGTAATCTGGTAATTTTTTTCCCAACCGTTTCGAAGTCCTGGTAAAACCGTTCAGGGATAGGTTTGAAGAACACGAACATGGTTTATTGTTTCGATGGATTGCCGCAAACAAATCCACGATCCCGACGAAATCCCTCCAGCCCTTGCCAATGTTTTGTCAGCTCGTCTGAGCCAAGCCGAATGACTGCAATTTTCTTTTTCTTTACGAGTTTTTTCTTCGTTTACACACCGCTTGCCGTCAGCTTCCGGTGTCACGCATCGCATGATTGATAATAACAAATAAAAATATACTACGCTGTCAGTCCGCAGCATGACGCCGTTTTTGAAGACGTATAAATTTTTTGGTAAAGCTCAAACGAAATGGTAAATCAACAGAATACCGGTAATTTAATAAACTTTGTGTCTGGAAAGTCTTACGTTTTCCTTTTACCTTTTCTTTTTTCCTTTTACAGATTTCTATGAACGTTTCAATTTTGTTTCGTAGATTTTGCGTTACACCGGTTGTTTCCAATGTTTTCCTTTAAAATTTTGCGCGGGAAATTGGCGCGCGGCTGGCAAAAAAATATCCATTTGGGCATGCGCAGACGTTTGACCGCTGTGTTTCTCGGTGAGCTCTAAGCTTGAGCCCGCGATATGGTCACGTGATACTGGTCAGCGGATAACTTGTTTTGACAGGTGTCAATTGATCAAAACATTGATGTCCAATATCAAAGATTTATGCTGTAAACATGATACTGGTCCCATTGGCATACATGGTGGGGTGGACGTAGTACGTACGGACGGTCGATGACGTAATGGCTATAAAACCAAAATTTCTCGCGTCGATGGGTTACCATTGACTATGGTGCTCCGCGCGCGCGCCTTTCCGCTATAACCTT
>OX421451.1:8513589-8533589 GCA_949126865.1 Montipora capitata
TATATAATTTACTAAATTTAACAGCACAATATAGCACCTTAAAAGTTTTAGGGAAGTTTATCTTTGAGCTTTCCACTATTTCCAGGTTAGTGCCTGTTTAAAAAGCGGCGAGTTCAGTTCGCTCCCACTATGAACACAATAAAGAAATAATTAATAAAACTCACTTAAAGTCATATTAAAGCTTTTTCTGTAGGTCAGCCGATGTCACAGAGAAAGAAAAATTGTCTTTTGTTAAGAGTGAGCCACACGTTGGTATATAAGCAGACGAGCTCATTTTTTCACATGGAAAGAAAAAAACAACTACTATTAATAACTATTAATACACCAGCCTAATCTTCAACTTATTACGTTGAGAATAATCATGTTTTTCAACCAAAAGAAGTTTGCCGGAAACCAAGGGGGTTGGCTGGGTGTCTATTGTTGCAGCAAGATATGCTCGTTTTGTTGGTTTTAATCCAGGCCTTTGGCTCCTCAGCCTAACAAATACGCCGCCTCCTACGTAATAATCTGACACCTGGAATAAGTTGGCTGAATCACTCGTGCAGTCTTTTCCTGGTTGTAATTTCTGAAAGAAAGTCAATGAAATGAAACGTTTATTAAACAAGCTCTCTACAAAAAAAAAAAAAGGTAATATAACAAAATACCCCCCCCTTCCCCCCTAGATACGCCCCTGATCTATATAGGATCCGAACCAAACGGGAATACATGCAGTTTTTTCCCCAAAGGAGACACTTTGTGACGTATTAAATCAGTACCATGGTGTGGTCAGTTTTCGGTCAAATTTTTGTCCAAGAAAGCTAATAAAATGAAGATTTTTATTTTCCACTCAAAAATTCGTAATTGACTTTAAAATGGGCAAATCTGAGCGGGAAACTGATTTTAGTGTTAGTTTTTAAAATTTTTTGTCTTTCAACTTTCTTTTTTGAAGAATGCTTTAGTTTTCTGTAATTAAGTTATGTGTTCATGGAAAGCTTATTTTCTTAGCTTAAAAATGATGTATTGCTTTTTAAATATTTTTTTGAGAAAAAAAAAAACCCTTCCTTTTGAGTTTTTGAATTTCGCGCGTTTATAGACGCGATACCAATTCAGTGGAGAAAACTTGTAAGGTAGAGAGGTCAATATACGCGTCCCGAATTAAACAGTACGGTTCGTCTTAGAATTGATTATGAAGACGTCGATTTGTCATCGGTCACTTCGAAATATCTTTACAATGTTTTTAAAAGTGCAAAGCAAACTCCTCCCTCTGCTCGAAAGAGGTTTCAGGGTCTTTTTCCATGATCTCCAAGTTGATTGGAAAGAAATATACTCACTCCCATTTTAAGTATCGTGTTCCTTATTTTATTATTTTTTTGGGTGGCATGAGTGTCTGGAAAGGTTTCAAAATAAGGGAAATTAAGAGCTCGGAAATTAACGCTGCACTTTATTAACGTCGCGGAAAACATAACATAACTAGCGCGACTTTAATTAACGCGAGTTTAAACGATTCGCGTTAATTTCCTATAACAAGATATTCAGGATTAATCGATTCGCCGTTCTCTACGTTTTGCAAAAATGAACTGGAATCCCTCCAGCATTTACTTTTAAATCGTGAAATAATACGATCTTTTTGGGAGGCCTTCCGTTATTGGCTCATGTTATGTTAAATAGAATTAGAACCTCTGACAATAGTGGATGTTCTGTTTGGTATTTTTAACGCAGGAGAAGACTTGATCTTGGTAAACCACCTTATTCTAGCAGCAAAGGTATATTTTTATAGATTTAAATTAAATGAGTCTCAGCCAGCATTACGGGTTTTGAAAGCAAAAATCAAAGTGGTATATGATATCGAAAAGATTATAGCAATTAAGCGGAATAAGGTGGATAATCGTATTAAAAAATGAGAAAAAGTCGAACCTTTTTTAAAGTATAGTTTAATAGTTTATTCTGTTAAAGTCTTCTTCAGCCTCCTTCTGTTGTTGTTGTTTTTTGAGTTATTGTCGTGTAGTATAATTTGTTGGTTATCTATATTTTGGTAATGAATCTAGAAAAAGGAAGTTTGAAAAAGTTATGAAAGGAGAATAGCAAAGCAACTCGAATGGACAAGTTAAGGCAAAAGGAAAAAAAAAGTTCTTGTTTCAACTGTCAAGAGGGCTTTCCCGGACATCAAGCTCAGAGTTTGGAATTCCCTCTATTTCCGACATTTTGCAAACCGGATATCGTAAAAAGAACTTCATCGAACTTACCTCAAAGACAATTTCGCTGTGGTTCAAAACTTTCAGCGAAAATTGAATTTGATTGTGATTTATCTCGAAGCATATGCTGCCGCCATGATGGTACCTCATTGTCAGTGCTAAAAGAAAAACAAAATTGTATATATAAAGACAACTAAAACAAAAAAAAATTAGATATTAAAAGAAGTAGCACATTCAGCAGAAGTAAACGAATTGCTGATTGAGTTATATGTTGGTGCCGGAATTTTTCTCAATTCTGGGAACAAGGGCGAATTCAATAAACCAAACAGGAACGAAACAAAAACTGTTAAAGACGAAAGAAAAAAACTACACATAATTAGGAGCCCATCTGGAGCGTGGAACTTCCATACAGCGTCTGTGAAACGGCGTTTTCACAAGAAGGTTTCTTTTTAGACTAGCCCTTCCCGCGAATTAGGTCAAAAAACAAAGGCAGTTCCGGTTCGGTGACCCTATGACGTCAGCTTAATTTCTTGTAATTGGTCATCGGGCTCCTGTGGGAGTCTCATTCGCGGGAAATTCAATCTAAAAATAAATCGGTCTGTGAAAACGCCGTTACACGAACACAGTAGAGTTGTAGGCTCCGGGTCATGGGTTCCTGACATAATAAAACGCATTGGAATTCGGTCTGTTTTTGGTCGGATCAATGGTGGCGAAAAGGTATTGATATACGGAGGGAATCTTATCTAAGACGATTCTTCATCTCATGAAGAGGCGCCGTCCTTTGATCCGATTTGAAGTTCTCGCTAACGCTGTTAAGATGCAGCGCTGTTGTTCCAAATTTCCTGCGCATAAGATCTGGACATCCCTGCTTCAAGGAAAAAAAATACGTTAACGTTTAAATTTACTTACAAGCAAGTTTGTCATTTACTCTCCATTCGCTTGCTGAAGCTGTGCACCACATCCTCGTTTCCGATGAATGACACTTGTCATCATGAAGTTTGAATAGAGAACCTGGCGGTACATTGATTCGTCCGTGAGCCTGTACATAGAATTTATGACCAAATACTATGTCGACTTCAGCACCAAAGAGAACAACGCAAACCTGTCCATGCATAAAAAATATAGTATTAATTCCACCTATTCTAATGTTGTCACCACTCTAAATCATCAGATGTAATGATAACCGCGTTGTTTGAATTTTCCAATACTGACCCCGTACTTACTGTGAAATTGCTTAATTCAAACGTGTATTTGCACGCTGGGAGGAAATAAACAAACAAAGGAAAAGGCGGTGATATGAAATTTGGCACGCGCGGGATCACGAGAGGCACGCGTTTCCTTCTCATCGACTTTCCGCTGGTGCCAATCGGTTCATAAATTACCCCTCGTTGTTCATTGTTCGAGCAAAAGGCGTGGTAAACGGTGCATGACGAAATCACGGGGACAAAGAGAACTTAATATTTCCCTCTTGCGCCTTTAATTATCATAACAAGCTCAAGAATTGATTTAACATAGAGTTTCTTGAGGGCTAAGTGCAGATTTTGTTCTAGTATAGGGCATCGTGTGAAGAACAATGAAAATAAGAACAATACACGCCCTTCCTATGAAAACAAGTCGCCGGGTATTCTGCAGTTTTTGGAGTTAAAAGCTTTTTATATTTTGCATACGTACTTGACAGCGGAAATACTGCGGCCAATATTTGTGAAAGCCAACTGGTGTGTGCTTAGGATCGATAAACGATTTTAAATCAAAGTTAAATGTTAAAATAATGTTTGAAGAACACTGCCGATAGTGTTATCAATTTCGAAATCAACAGGAAATCCTTTACGGTAGGAAAGGACTAAAATACATTGAGTTTCCGTTTTCAATTAACGTCTTTCAACAGGTTATGTAGCGTCCATCCCGCGAGGCTCCCCGACATCGCGACACACTAGAAACGGGTTGCAATTCTATATACGAAAAGTAAAGCATAATTCCAGTCAAATATTCTCCGCGGCGAACCAGCTTATAATTCAGATAAAGTCATTTAGCTTTAGTAGCGCCATGAACCCAAAGGAAACACAAACCAAACTGAAACAACCAAATTAAGTGTCAGTTACGCATGTCCCGCCGGGCTACTTAAAACTCTGCGGTCTGCTTGTTGAATTTACCCTTTAAAACTGAGGAATTCTCTTTAATCATGTAACCCGGCATGCGTGTGCTATTATCCTCTAAACACTTACCATGTGAAATCTACTGGATTACGAGCCGATAACTTTTAAAAGTTCATTTTACATGTTACTGTGTCAGTTTAACTTGAAGGAGGCAGATAAACCATCAAATAGGAAGTCAATTATCGCAAAGATTATCGCCCCGTAAACAGATCAATTACGGACATATTGATTGTGTGGGCGTTCGTTGGCGATAAACTCCTCGTACTTACCTCAGTGGAGCATTCGATAAATGACCTTGTTAAAAATGTTTTAACGATTGACCCCAAAACGTTATTGTGACCTGTGTTTCACGTAATATTGGTATCATTTCAAAACTAAGACACTATCTATCTATTCATCAACTGAAACAAATTTATTATAACCTTATCTACGCTTACCTATCATATACCGTGATTGCTTGGGGAAGTGCTTATAAAACGCATTTGCAAACGTTGCAATCTAAACAAAATACGGTCCTAAGACTGATTAATGTTCTTTGTAACTACATCTTGGCCTTACACTGAAAGCGCTCTCCCTTTCTTAAATCTTTTAGACATTTTATCAGTAGATAATGTTCACCACCTCCATGCTTTAAAATTTACACATATGTGGCATAAAGTGCTTTTACCAAAGGTGGTTGATAACCTATTTCAATATGCTAAGAACCGACATACAACACAAGGTATGCGTCAAAGCAAATTTCTGCAAACCACGTATTCGAACCAACACTGGGAAACAAATGTTTTCCTATAAGGCGATTGACCTCTGGCATGATATCCCTCGTTACTTGAAAGATCTCAGTACATTTTCCTTTGCCAAAGAAGTAAAACAATATCTACTGTTTAAACAATACTCTTAGGAATTGTGTAAAAACAGTTTTAAATTAATATCATCAAGCATATGGATTATTAACTGGTACTGGTCTCTTTCTTCTTTTGTTGCTCTTTTTTTATTTAAAATTAACTGTAAATAGTTACTAGAGGTTAACTCAAAAACCTTACGGTTCCTTTAACCTCTAGGCTCCAATTACCTAACCTACTTTCCTAATTATTTTCTTTAATTAACTTTTAATGTATATAACAATCCTTTCTAATTAGTCTAAGTGTGAGCTAATAAATATTGCTGTTCTTGTTGTATCTGTTCAAACATAGCAAGTAATAACTTTGGTAGCTTTATTAAAAGGTCATTTAGTGAGTTTGTAGCTGCCCTACAGTATATTTATCTGTTCGGATGTTCTATGGGAACTTCAAGTCTGTAGAAATTTCTTCTAAATCGATCTAGTTCGTCCAGACGTAAAATACGGCCGTTTATACGAGAGAAAATAAGCGATGGCTTACTCGGGCCGCGGCTTACATAAGACGCGAACACCCCGTATAAATGGTACAAAATCTACGTTTACGGCTTTCTCAAGCCGAAGCTTATCCTATCCTGGGAGTTTATACTCGTACAAATAGTTCCTTTTGCGTAATATGTACGCCGCGGCCAAAGTAAGCCGCGGCTTATTTTCTCTCGTATAAACGGCCCTAATGCCTCTCGCGCGTCTTTATACCACGAACTAAAAGACGCATTAAAATTTGCCCAGACCCACTACGTCTCTAGTATAAAAACCGCCATTTAATGTAATTCAACTCAAGAAGCTCTCTGTCTTACGTTGAGACAATTAGCGAATGGTATCAACTTGCAAAAGCTCACAATAAGCCAGGAAAATGTTCTAAAATCTTTGCAGCAAAAAGTTTCAGCCAATTAGATGAATCTATTGCTAAATGGATGGAACAGTTTGAACCAAAAAATAGGAATATATACTTTGCACTTACAAAAAAACAGAAGCAAACTTTGTCCATGGCGTTGCTTGCATGCGTCAGGGCCTGCCTTAGTTTCTGAACTTTTGGCTTTCTTTCCGAGTTGTTGAGGAGAATGAAAGTTTTTCACAATGAATCTCCTTTTTATACAGATTTCTTCCCACATTTTGGAGACAATGGCGCATTGTCGGGCGCAGAACATTTTAATTATCGTCGTTCGTGGTCTGTTCGCGGTATGCTAAGATGGGCGGCATGTTGCGCGCAATTTTCCACTTTTCCTGCGCAGTCGCCAACACTGATACAGTGTATCCGAAAGGGAGAAAATGTATTTCTTTTACACACAAAACCAACGGGGTGCATGATTGCGGTAAGATAAGAGAAAACTAATCACATTGTGTGTGATGGGCGTGGAAGCCTGAAGGTTGTTTTTTCCCGAACCAAAATTCAGTATTGCACTGGTCATCTTCCCTGTTTGTAGCCATTGCTAGAAGCTTCAACCCAGAATCACAAGCAGAATTCCAGCAATCTAAAGATATTAATCAAAACTTCTTATGTTATAGATAGAAATTAATGTTTAAAATAAAGTCATTTTCTATCTATTAGCTTCAGCCATCGAGCATGTTCTCAAATGTGAAATGGATTAGGAATAAAAGGGCATACCAACGAAATATATTTTGCAATTCAACTTAAACTACTAGTGCTGTTAAATCATCGCTTTTAAAATGACTAGCATTATTGTATTAAGGATAATAATAATAATATTAATAGTAATAATAATATTAATAATAATAATACTCAATTAACTTCTGAAAAAGAAACCAATAATGTAATCAGAAATGCAAGTCTGCTCTTGTATTAACTATAAACAGAAATGCAATTTTGCTGATTGATTTTAATGACATTGGTGCATGTGTCCGTGATATTCCAATTCGATTTATGGAACCAAAGGGAGTCAGTTCACAAATATTTTAATTTGATTTAAATTCATGCTCATTTTCGGGTGAAAAAGTACTTTGAGTTTGCCTGACTGATCAAAGTTGGCAGGATGTTTCGTTTGGCAAAGTTGTTTCCAGCACTATTTCACAGCATGCAGCATGAACATAGTGTTAAACAAGGCAATGGTGTTATTACAAAATACTGTTAAATTTCCTATTGACTAACTATACACCGAGTTTGTTGAAAAAAAGAACAGTCTTCAACGAAAACTGTTTTCATCGTAATTGCATCGAATCATTTCCTTGTCAGCCAATTTTACGAATTCCCATTTCAGCTTCAGGGAGGTTCCCTTGACGGTATGTTAATGGTGGTTTTCCACTAATCTGTTGAAATAAAGATCACAATGATGTAGTGTACATGCAGAAATGCTGTTGGACTAACAAATCACGAAGTTAATGTTCGTCCGCTCAGATGGCAACGATGAAGTATCGCGGTAAGTGAAAAGCGGCAACCTTATCAAATATATATTTTTTATAATTGCAACTAGAAAAACTAGGGATAGGTTAAAACGCCTTTTTCTTTTTTTCTCTATGTTGTAGTTCGTTATGGTCGTTTGCAAGGTTTGCTCCGGAATTTCCTTCTCGGAACTCCATCATGTTGGAAGTTTTATTTAACCCCTGGAAGTTGTATTGAGGTTACTGGAATAAAATGAATTTCTAGCCCACGTTTCCGGCAAGGACTCCCACATGTTTTCGCCGTAATGCTCTTAAGCAGAAGGGAAATATCACTTCCAGGTATATGAACGCAGAAACTTTCAGCAACAAAACTGTAGAACATTGCCACTGTTTCACTTTGCCGTAAATGGTCATCTCCGTCAACTCACCTCTTCCTATGATTAAAATAGCGAAGTGCAAAAAGCATCGCGTGCATAAGTTTAGGAGTTGGACGCGTTAATTTAACGCACGTATATTAGGATGTCAAGTCGTTAGGTGCATCGAGGACAAGTACCCTCAACCCTCAATCCAAAAACACATATCAAAAATAAAGACGGTTTAATTTGTGAAGTTCTGACAATATCAGCAGAGTTGAACTTTACCGGGAAATTGTAAACATAATTAAGTAAAGTACGATCGTCCGGGTGAGTGTAGTCCTGAGAGGGACTGTTTGAGATGACATTGACTGACGTTTCGACAACCTGAGCGGAAGTCATCTACAGAACTAAGTGATCTGTGTGACGTCAGTAGATACTAAAAAAACTCTGGTCGTAGATGTCATCACGAATAAGTTGACCAATGACATCTACGACCAGAAATAAATTCCTAAAACTTGTTGAAACTACTTAGTTGAAAAAGTCATAAAGAAAGATATATAACTCTTGAAGTGACCAAGGTTTGTGTTCACTCTTTTCTTATTTTCTATTTTTGCCTTACGAGGGATACTCCGGAAGCACTTAACAAAGCAATCAACAGAAATATGACCTCACCAAGAGTCCTTCATAACAGTGAAGTGAAGTGAATCTATTAGTCTCTCCCCTAGGGGCTTTGTGGGGAACTTTAGCCAGACTGCTTGTAACGCGTTCAGATAGGTCAGACCACACGAAAGGTGAGCGGTTTCTTTAGAGCGACTTTCGCATGACCTTGAAAAAGTGTTCGCAATTTGTTTCACGGGCCAATGTTTCGAAAGATTAAAACAAAGCTTCTCCTTATTCCCGTAAAGGAAAATCCAAATATGGGCAGTAAACAGTTCGATTGCCCAATTACATTACTGCATTTCAAATGACGTCAAAGCGAAACTTTCCAGAAAGTTCCATGGAAAGATGACGTTGTTTGCAGCTGCGTTCGCTAAGCCAATGAAAATTCACGCTCGTTTGTTTTTGTTCGATAACCCAATTAAATGTTTTGCATTTTTGTTACGTTCTGTTTTTACGTTTATTTTTCAAGGTCAAACGAAAGTCGCTCTAACGTCCCATACTATTTAATTTCCAACAAGGGCTATGAGACGGCACCTCCGGTTAACAGTCCTTATCCGAGAAGACTTGAAAGTCTAACCATGTGAAGATGTAATTACAAAGGCAGCACGTTCTCCTCAGTTATTTATAGACCCTAAGTGTTGGTCCGGCCGGAGTCGAACTCACGACCTTCCGCATGACAGCCCGATGCTCAACCGAGCCACCGTGAGCCACCGGTAGACATGCAAGAGGAATAAAGGGACTTGTTTTGGAATTTGACCATCGTTCTTAGTTTTTCCTTCGAATTTAGGTGTTACAGAATGAAATGTTGTCACTTCTCGTTCTAAGTCAAAACCCTCAAGTTAATAGCTGACAGAGTTATTGCTTTGTTGATCTATCACAATACACTCTTTATTCATGCAGGCAAGTATTCGAAATTCAAGCATCTGTTCCCACTTATGATGGGAGGATTGCAAACAAAACCAAAATCGATCAAAGGAAAGAAGATTAAATGAAAGTCTGATGTAGGATGTTTTAGTTAGAAATCACCGTGTTTTTGGACAATTCCATGTATGATTTGTTGTTAAGTGTGACTTCCAAAAATTGCTTTATTAACGAAATTCTTGCTGCATGTTTTAAAAAAACAATCACCCTAGGTAGTGGACTGTTGAGCATTTCAGACACACTGACTGTTGCTTTATAAATAACTCAACATAGGCGAACTTAGACGCAAAAGTTAAATGAACGCTGTTTCTCTTTGATTGCCAATCTATTTGACTGATTCCTTAATTGTTTTTTGTTGTTGTACGGTTTTATATAGGAAGTTGTCGATTTTAAAATCCATTCCTTTTCAATGATTCTTTGGTAAAGAAACCCTAAAAAATGCATTAAAAGATATTGATATCCTATCAAGGAAACCGAATGATTTCGTGTTCGGACGTGGGAAGGTTAAACATGGGACGTCATGTCAGAGACGAAAAGGCTTGGCTTTCTAAGTTATCATAATCAGAAATCGATCGTCGTGAAGGGGCCGTCCATCGCTACTAATAATCTGATAGTTTCCAAGTCTTGTGTCAGGAAAGTGATGCGCTACAAAAGGTCTGAAAGGAAATTGAAGATTGAAGCCGAAAGGAACATGGAATTCAAATGAAAATATAGAAAAAAAAAATATATATATATATAGAAAATAAAAAAAAGTTAAAAAGTTAAAAGTCGTCTTCACTATCCCACGTTTAAGCGTGACCAGTTTCAGTTCCGGATCTGGAAGTCCTGTAAGTTAAGCACATTCCTTATGTCCGGCCCGTTTTAACTTGTGGGCACCTTGCATGCTTTTGCATGACTTCGCATTAATCTGAACCCACTAGGCCAACTTGGCAACCACCTGGCACCCACCAATTACCTTATAAAGTTGCGTTGTGTTTTATCTATATAATGCAAAGGAAGTCGCAAAACTCTTTTTAGTCGTTTTTTTGGCAACTAAAATAGTCTTCTTATCGTGTTTTGCTTTTGACGGGAATCAAAGGGACACGGCCCTGGCGGGAAGTCCTGTGGTTACTTAGTTGAATTGTTTGCTCATCGAGTTTCCCTTTTGTAATTTTGTCAACTTGAGACGTGATTCCAAAATTACTCTGAGACTGAGTAGACTCTAGGAAACTATTCTTGTTGCCATTTTAGTCTCTTTGGGTAACCACTTCACTTCCCTAAGTCCAACCTATGTCATACACCATAAATGGCCTCCAAGTTGAGTTAAATCCCTTTTCTGGAAATTCTTATGGTTTACAAATAATAAAGCTTGCATGATTTTAAATGGAGTCGAATTAGCTAGGCCGAATGTTAAGTATTTTCCTGTCCATTTGTGAAGGGACATAGACGTCACTAATTCGATTAATATGATCGTCCATAAACATGCCGCCAGTTCTTGTCGGCACAATGTTCATCACGTCATGCCTACAGACAGTAGGTGTTTCTTGTCACCTCAATTGCACTCTTGTGAACATATTCTTTGTGACTTCTGCGCACTCTTGAAGGTCTGGAACGATCGGAGTTCCAGTTGATCGATGTGCGCCTGCTTGATGTAAAGAATGAAAATCATGGTAATCAGCGGAGGAAGACTGTGGAAGTTTTGGAAAAGAAAGTGTCTCTCTTCAAGACCTTAATTGCAGATCCCTCCACGATCATCGCTGAGGAAAACGACCTAGCTGGGATGTTACATGGTAACGGTAGGGTCTTCACAAAGTGAACTAAACACAAAGAACAACAACAACAAACAGGAGTTTTAAAGGTCGCTCGATACAAAAGCACTTGACTCGATCATGTGACTTGTTGCTAAAGGCATACCATGACAACATCAGCAGTGTCAGACTTTTTCCTATCCATGATAGCACTTTTATTCTATTGGCAATAAAACTATTTATCCATAACAGCACTTTTTTCTATGAAAGACAAAACATTTTCTCTCCATGACAAAACGTTTTTGATGTATGATGAAATTTTTGCTTTCCATGACAAACGCCGATACCTTCTCCTGTTCACATCAAATCTCTTTTCTGTCAACGGCAATTGCGATTGATGGTATTTAAAGCCATGACGCCGATGGAGTTTTGGTGCGAGATCAAGGGTGGCGAACGAGGATATGGCCGGACGTTTTTGCCAATGCCATTGCCAATGCAAAGGTTCCCAGTACTCGGAAAGTGTTCAATTCCTGTCAAAATGTCGTGGTAAGGTAATCGTCGTAAGGGCTCTTCATGGAAGACTGACAAAATACGGAGTGACTAGAAATATACGAAGCTACGACATTGTCGACGTCGATGAAGAGGGACGAAGGCTTGTCGATGGGCCTCAATGTCTAGTTTGATGTCATTCGCGGAGACCCAGGGGGAGGTCAGTCGAGCCAGGAGGTCTTCAAGAAATCACAGTCAAAACCAGGAACTGTGAGAGTTCGCAATAATGGGGAAACGAGTCTCACGGAGAAGCTTCAATTAAAAGGCAATTTTTTGACTGGGTGGAAATCCACAGTATTTATAATTTCCGTTCGATCAGATGTCGTTTTTTGACTTCCTGTACTAAAAAGTAATTCATATATCTTTTGTCGCCATTTTTTGATGGCTATACTTATCTTGTTCATGCCACGAGAGGATGTGGGGAGAGGTATCTGTAGTGGCATCTGTGCAGTGCCGGGACTCGAAAACTTACCATCCATCTTAAAAGACGGCAGTCATTGTGACAAGTAAGTTTTAAGAGCTATGTTCGAAGATATTGGATTGGAATGGGGTATAGATGAGTCCACTAACATAAACATGAATAGGAGCGCCCTGAGGCCTTAAAATAACAGGAACGGGGTGACCAAAAGGGCTACCGTTACTTCCCAGGTATAGGCAATGGTGACACCTACAAGTTCTTTGGAAAACACCGTAGTATCATGGCAACACTGAGAGCAAAGAGTTATCGAAGTAGTACTATGGAGTACGAGAACCGGCTACGGGCAAGCTTGAATTCCCCCGCTGTCAATACAGCGTAAAGTCTGAGCCACCAATACTCACACAGGTCCCAGCTTACAACACTACACGTAGACAAAAGAATGGTGTGTCGATATTATCAAGGATCTGGTAAAGGAAAGCACAAGTGTGAGTCGACGCAGTTCTTGCTTCTCCCGCCTGACAAAAGTGCTAAAGGAATGATTCAGATACGGACACTCTCCATCTCGACCCCAGAGCTCTTTTCTTGACTTAGGAAGAGAAGAGCTCTGGGGAACCTTGTAACAAAGTGAAGAACAATAAAAAATCGTCTCTAATTGGTGCATTCATGTTAGTACGAGGAGTGAGCAGGCGTCGTAAGGTTCAAAATAGCCAATTTTTGACTATAAGAACCCTGCGGCGCATGTTCGAGTTTTCCAGAGCCGTGGGTCAAGGCTCTGGTAACAAGAATGAAGACACTGTAAGAGCACCGAGATAAAGATTGCCATGATATTGAAAACTGCAAAATCAAGAGAAAGAAAGAAATTATAAATCAACATTTAAAGCGCTTAAAGTACGGAAACGATCTCGGTTTGGAATGCAGCTTTGATGAGAATGCACCGATCATGTCAGATGAAGACCAAGTAGTGAAAGTAAATGACGTAGAACTAAACATAAAAGAATCATGACAAAACGTAAATATTAAGTACAGGAAACAGCTATTGGTGGGAAGCTCATGAGCCAGCATTGGAACGACCCAGAAATTCAGGCAAAGAAAAACGTACCATAATTATTGTGCTGTCAAAATACACATCCACTAGACAACAATTATTAGATAGTGAAAAACATATTAATAATTTATTAGCCTAACAGCTTATCATATCAAAACACCGATAAAACGTCACGAGCATGAGCTTTAAATCAGATAAAACACTCCTCATCAGAGTTCTTTATATAGCGGCTTGTTTTTCTTGTATGCTAATATTTTCCTCTCACATTTTGCACCATTTACCGTGGACTTCACAGCTTCTCGTTTATTAAACAGTACCTAAGGTTTACAGATCTAAAATATCTGCATGACCAAGTAAAACAAACATCGTACCGTATCTGCTGTCAGGACCAGGAAAAGGTGGCACATTTACTATGTGTGCAAAAATTGGGTTTTATCAACGGAGTTGATAATGTAAATTGACCACCGTACAGAGATTCTAAAAGCTGACGTTTCGAGCGTTAGCCCTTCGTCAGAGGATTCGCTCTGAAGAAGGGCTAACGCTCGAAACGTCAGCTTTTATATATAGAATCTCTGTACGGTGGTCAATTTACATTATCAACTCCATTGATAAAACCAAATTTTTGTATACTACCCCACCGACGCAGCACCGCAGTTTCTTTAGCAACTACCCCCCTTCATACATTTACTATGTGGCTGTTCAGAACTAGCGCTCAAAATTCTGCGCCTTTGGATTACTGATCAAAACATCTGCGCTGACTCGACTTCTGCGCCGATAGTCATGGCTCTTATCACTTCAAAACGCAAAGAATTCTTTCGATCTTTACCAAACCTTCTCAAGAAAAATACCAAATAATTTTTGGTCTGTCTTCAAAACTACCTCAAAATGGGTTGTTTTCACGTGACGTCATCGCCGCCATGTTGGTGATCGAAAACAAAAGATCTGTCATTAGCTCCTTTTGTTCGTCCACCAGCAATTGTACATTGCAGCATTGTTATCTGTGTCTCTAGAGATTGGTTTCAAACCATCTATAGGCTACTGCAACCAGTAAAATGGTTTGGATCTATGAAAATGGATCTATTCGGAGATCTGCCGACTATCCTTTTGATGTTGCTGATTTACTTAACAACTACTTTTGCTCCACCTTCAAATCGCCATTTAACCCACTGACTACGATAGTCTCCTACTGTCCTAGTCAAGCTATCTCAAGCTCTTCAACATATATCATAAATGAGGTACAACTCTCCGTGACTGTTGTCCACGTTGTTCTACTATCTCTTTGCGGCAACTGATAAAGCTACGGGCCCAGACAAGATACCTGCGAAGCTGTTAAAATGTTGTGCTTATATTTTCTGTTCATCCTTATGTTCCATCTTCAACAAAAGCCTATCACTAGACACAATTCCATCGGATTGGAAGCTCTCTCTAGTTTCTTCTTGGTTTCGTTAATATTAATATCCTTTTTGTCAATATCTCTATATCTCGTGTACAGGAAGACAAATTTCTAGGAATCAATATTCATGAAAACGTACCTTGAAAACGACATATCACTGCCATACGTGGTAAAGTTTCTAAGGTTAAGGGTGTTCTTAGCAGGTCAAGACATGTGTTGCCCTCACATACCCTAAAAGCCTTATACAATTCTCTTTTCTTACCATATATATAGCTACTGCATTTTGATCTGGTGCTCTACCTATTCCTCTCATAGATTACAAAAGAAAGATATTCGTTTTATTACTTTCTCACCTCTTCGCACTCAGTCTAAGTTCTTCCCCCACATTCTGTTTATAAGTTTCAAGTGTCTACTTTGTTTTTTCACATTTCAATAACCTGTTACCTCCTCCTCTGTCTTCTCTTCTCCACTTTAACTTTGATTACCATGATTATGAAACTCGCTTTAACTTACATAATCCTTTTTAAGATATCAATGTGCTATCTGTTACCAAGCGCCTAATATTTGGAATGACATTCCTATTACTGTTCGAAACTCTCTTCAACTTACATAAATTCGCTTTAAACTGCGTTTAACTTACATAAATCCTTTCTAAGATACCAATTTGCTATCTGTTATCAAGGACCTAATATTTGGAATGACATTCCTGTTACTGTTCCAAACTCTCTTACAATTAATAATTTAAAAAGAATCTCATGTCTCATTATTTAAGTCTCTGAAACTTGACCTTTGACTAGGACAGTGATCACTTAGAATTTCTGCAACTTCTCTTTTCTTCAATTTGAATGTTATGTGTGTGTATGTGTAGTTGCCTTTCTTAATTCTTATAACTCAAGTAATTTATTTTTTCTTTCTTTGCTGACCATTAGGCCATTTAAGCCCATGGCTTTGGCTCTACTGTGGTAATTTATCCTTACTTGTGTGACAATAAACAAAATGAAATAAATGATGACTGACATTTTGTTGGGATCGGACTTTCAGTAAAGCATGAGGAAGACAAGAAGATCTGGCTTGTGGACATGTTCTGTCCACAAAATAACAGCCAAGAATTATAATATGTAGATTTAGCCAAGCCTAAAAGCGGAGCTCCCTGGTTATTTATTCTTACTGCCTGTAGGGTAAGTGAAAATAAAAGATTTCGAATTGTCCGCGTTTTGATGTTTCGGTTGCTGCTTTAATAATAAAATCATTTTCTTTGCGGCTTTCTTCTATAGAAAAATTCATTGCCTAACTAGTGAATTCCACGGTACATTTTACGCTAAAAACGGATATCGCATGAACCACGAAGCCATGAGTACGATATCGGTTTTTCCAGTGAAATATACTTTGAAATTTACCAGTTTGGCAATGAATTTTTCTTGAACCGCATGAGTTTTAAAAGAAAACAAACACACCCTCAGTGAGCGAATGCAAAAGGAAAAATACCATTTCAGAGTCAACTGTCAGTAACCAGCGAATAGGAATCACGCTAAAATTAGAAGCCATAAAAAAGAGCTTTGTCAGTTCAAGGTCAGAAAAGAGTTTTACTGATGTACTTTATTCTTCTTTATATCTGAAAACAAGATCATTCACATTTTGATGTATTTCATTGAAACACGCCAGGTTGGCTTTAGTCTCCTTCGCAGCCGTTATTCGGGTCGTCACGTAACGCTCCTCCCCAACTAACGGCTGCGAAGGAGACTAGGTTGGCTTGGAATAGGATGGCCAAAATACGGCAATGCAACCAAGAAAGGACGAACTTCAAACAAGATCCGCTCCAACACTTGAATATTTAACGTTTAGGTGCTTTAAACAAACTTCTGAAAACACAAGTTAGTGAAATTTCCCCCTAATTTTACTAGAACTCGTTGCGCGCGATCACGTGTTTATAACATAAGGGCAAAATTATCTCGTCACTGTCGAGGTACATAAAAAACCAGTTGGGCAAACGGATTAAAAAGCACTTGTTCGATCGCATTTTAGAGCAAAACAAACAAACAAACAAACAAATCAACTTTTTCTTAATGATCAAAAGAGTACAGATAATTGTTATTTAATTCCAGTTGACAATAAGAATTCGATTTTCATTCCTGAACAAAGGAAAAACCGATTAAACCACTTTTTGAAAATAAGAAACGGTTTAGTGCCCAAGGAAAGAATTTGTAGAATAACTTCTTCCACAAAGTATGAGCTATTACAGTGACTGGTATTCTGTTTTGTCGTTGTCGTTCTCTTTCACTCTTCTTTCGTTTCTGTTCGAGTTATACGTCCTCCAGGCATCATGTAACCTTATTAGAGCTTCTAAAGATAAGCCAAAAATTGCAATACAGAAAAGAGAACAGCTCTAAGCAAATTAAAAGTAAACACTCAGCTTTAAGTTTATATCACTCCGATGCTTGATTTGAATAACTGCGTAGCCGCCAGTGTGGACCACAGCTATCATGATATGTCAAACTGTATTGAATCCAGCGAAAAATGCAGAAAGATAACATTTTCCAACCCGTTTTCCACCTGAATACGAAGAGCATTGACTGTGTAAGAACTATAGTTGATGCTTAGTTGATGCAGTATGGCCGTGTAGCCGCGTCGAGCCACAGAAAGCGCGCGAAAAATGAAGCCTCGCTTATGTTAGGTGATTTAATCTGGGTTGAGCCTGCAATCCAATCGAAAACCAGCACCTGATGAGCGGTCAACTAAAAAAAAAAAAAGCTGACCTCGGTGAAACACAGCCGTCAAACGTCTGCGCATGTGCGAGCGTTGGAGTGGCGAAAAGGGTCGCGAAAAGGCGGTCAAAATGGCGGTGCGACCTAAGTTGTGACACTCAAGTCGCTTCACTGGAGTTAAAAACGACCACACAAGCGAGTAAGTCTGTACATATTTTTTTATTGAGACCGGCATACAGTAGCCACATGTAGAAGTGATGTCAAACGGTACTTCAAACTAAAGTAATAACAGCTGATCTTACTATGTATTCGATTTAGCATGGTCTATAATACTAAGGCACTCATGCATGAGAAGACACAGCATTGGCAATCATTGTAAGTTACACGTAAAGAAAAGTGAAATGCCGTGTTCTTCTTGTGATTTGATTGAGAAGCTGTGTAAATATTACATCATTCATATCATCCTTAAAGCTTATGTACAATTCTTGAGTTAAGTGCATAGGCATGTTTTATAAATTAATTTATGTTGGAACAGAAATACTGAATGCTCTCCTCTTTTTTTCATTTTCAGAAATGAAAAGTTCTTTCGATCTATCGTGTTTTATTTTGTTTAAGTAATGCTTCTGTGTAGTTGTATTGTTTTTTGTTTTGAAGTACCTGTTATTTCCAGAGATGTTCTCTTATTTGTTCAACACTTGAACTTCACCATTCTTCCTTTTGTAAGAGGTTTTAAGTAATGCTAATTTATCTCTTTTGAAATTCGTCCTGTACACTACACTGTACATGCAAAATAACTGGTCTTTAGTCACCGAAATGTTACAAATGTAAGAGAACATAAATTGTGTTGTAATGACAGTTCTTGTTTAATTTTTGCCAGAAATGCCTAGCCTCTCTTCCTGATATGTCAGACCTAGCAACTATGACACCATGAGGGAAATGGAAGTGACTGTCAGGACAAACAGTTTTCCATCTCGAGCAACAAACCAGATGGTCATGTGGAATTGCTTTCAGGGATAAAATAGGATGCAATGTAGCATATCACAGTAAACATGCTAATTTATTACCGGATTTCTGGATTTCAAGGTACTGAAATGTACACATGCACTGTTCTCTGTATTATTCTCCACAATTATTAAATTTGTGTAACCTTCTCATTCTCAAAAGCGATCAAGATTTAATTCTTACGGAGTAACACAAGGCAGCAGATTGTATAGAAAACAAAGGAATTTTTACTGTTATTTTCAAGATTATTATTATTCTTTTGCTGTTGTTGTTGTTGTTGTTGTTATTATTATTATTATTATTATTATTATTATTATTATTATTATTATTGAAATGTCTCTTAATTTAGACTCACTACAGGTATGATTAAAATGAAGGGCTCAAGAAAGGAAATAAATAATATATTATTATTCACACTACACCTGAACTGTTTGATTTGCTTCTGTATATCGTTTGCCCTCAGTTGTTGGCACAGCAAGAGGACTAAGAAACGACTTGTGATGGTTTTTAAGACCTTTGGTGAAAATTTCTTACAGGTGATATTTTACGATACCACCTTTACATTTAAGTCTCCCTTCCTTCGCATACCAGATAATCGATAGTTGTCAAAAGCGAGGCATATGGCATCTGCCCTTTTCGATGTTCACCGGTACATACCAGCTGTTGCAAAATCCAGCGCAAAGTATCTCCACAGTGCTGTTGCATGTAGAGACCCAAGTCTTTTTTGCAAAGGACATGTAATCTGTGATCTATGAAAACATGAAAATTTATTTCAGATTTTTCAGATGTACCCTTTTATTGGTTCAAATTAATTCATGTTTATTCACAACTGAAATATGCTATTATATAAAGGAGGGCAACTGTTCTTTGTTCTTGGAGGTATCCTCTGTTTTGTGACAGTCTGGAGTCTTCCCGAAGTATTGTTTTAAAGACAGCTTTAAACAATCCAGGTACTTCACTTGAAGCTCTGTAAACTTCCTCATGGCACTCACTTTCTACAAGGGCAAACCACTGTTTTAATAATGACTATCAACTGCCATCTGAAATCTTTCAATCAATTCTCCAATTGAAGGCTCTAAAATAATGATACTAAATATCATAAAAAAACAGTTCCAGTTTTACACTCTGGCTTTTGCTAGAAGTAGTAAATAAACAAGAGGGCAAAATACCTGTTTTCCTTCTCTTTTCCTTTCTGGATATCTAATATGCCTTGGTTTGATTTAATCTGGCCACTAATAACAATTACTGGCTAAATTGATTCGGAAAAAATGAAATATGTAAAGAAAAGAGTTTGCAAGAGGCTTGAGAAATTAAAGCGATTTAATCGTTCTTATGATTTACTTTTGATTAAACATGTGAATGTAAGTAAATAATATCGACTGGATATAAAAAGTTAGAAATATTTATATACACAACTAGACTTGCCTCTTTGTTGGTCAGTATTTTCATGAAACTGTTCCTCTTTTCGTAGGCGCTCCGCATCCAAAAAGTGACATTTTCCTCGTTATTTATATATTTGTTTATGTTTTAATTTGTACAACGGGCTAACAGAAATAATTCGTGAAATGTCAGAGTTAAAAAGTATTCTACCTTCTGTTTGTTGGAATCCTTTCTTTTCCATGGAATGTATTTAACGTGATCCATTATGCTTTTGTCGGCCTGAAGCTTGCATTT
>OX421451.1:8536089-8553589 GCA_949126865.1 Montipora capitata
TTTTGAGAGAACGTGAGGGGGGGTCAGAGCTAATCTTGACGCTGCTGGAGGGGGGACCTATCTAATTTTTCCTTTGGTGAAGCTCATTTTAGGACCCCCCCCCCCTTCCTGATTATTAGTGCACAGTCCCTTAGTAGAAAGGAAAATCTATTTACGTTGATATGAAAAACCACGCATTCTTAAAATTAGAATAACTTTTATTATTATTATTATTATTTCTCAGTGCGTGAGCGGGCGCAATTCAACAAATCCTGCAATCTGATTAGTTCCAGGAGCGGGCGGAATTTTCTCATCCGGCGCGCTCACGGCGGGCGTAATCCTAGCCTTAGTGATGACCTTAAATTTCCATTATTTTTTACACATACGGACGTTATTTTTCATTAGACAAGAGGATTGGAAATAGAATTCAAATAAAAATAATTCTTCTTGAAACGTTCAGTTCGTAAGTCACTTTAATACTGCATTCGCTATCAAGCGCGGTGCGAGCCAACAATTTAAAAAAAGTGATTTCAGAGAGGAAGGGAGAAACAGCTAAGGGTCGGCCGTATAGCGAAAAACTGTCACCACGGTCTACGACCTCGGGCAGCATTTTCAAGACCTCGGTCACAGTTTTTCCCTATACAGACCTCCCAGCTGGCAAACAACATGTATATATATATTTTTTTTTTCAGTGCGTGAGCGGGCGGAATTCAACAAATCCGCAATCCGCAATCTGATTAGATCTGGGAGCGGGGGGAACTTTCTCATCCGGCCCGCTCGAGGCGGGAGGAATCCTAGCCTTGGTTGCGTGAGCTTGTGTGATGACCTTAAATTTCCACGAATTTTGACACCGAATCATTTCACTAGACAAGAGTTGTGTGAACTAATGCTTCTTTATTTCTGGTAATGTTTGGCTTCAATAAATAACAAAATATATAATTTACTAAATTTAACAGCACAATATAGCACCTTAAAAGTTTTAGGGAAGTTTATCTTTGAGCTTTCCACTATTTCCAGGTTAGTGCCTGTTTAAAAAGCGGCGAGTTCAGTTCGCTCCCACTATGAACACAATAAAGAAATAATTAATAAAACTCACTTAAAGTCATATTAAAGCTTTTTCTGTAGGTCAGCCGATGTCACAGAGAAAGAAAAATTGTCTTTTGTTAAGAGTGAGCCACACGTTGGTATATAAGCAGACGAGCTCATTTTTTCACATGGAAAGAAAAAAACAACTACTATTAATAACTATTAATACACCAGCCTAATCTTCAACTTATTACGTTGAGAATAATCATGTTTTTCAACCAAAAGAAGTTTGCCGGAAACCAAGGGGGTTGGCTGGGTGTCTATTGTTGCAGCAAGATATGCTCGTTTTGTTGGTTTTAATCCAGGCCTTTGGCTCCTCAGCCTAACAAATACGCCGCCTCCTACGTAATAATCTGACACCTGGAATAAGTTGGCTGAATCACTCGTGCAGTCTTTTCCTGGTTGTAATTTCTGAAAGAAAGTCAATGAAATGAAACGTTTATTAAACAAGCTCTCTACAAAAAAAAAAGAGGTAATATAACAAAATACCCCCCCCCCCCCCCCCTTCCCCCCTAGATACGCCCCTGATCTATATAGGATCCGAACCAAACGGGAATACATGCAGTTTTTTCCCCAAAGGAGACACTTTGTGACGTATTAAATCAGTACCATGGTGTGGTCAGTTTTCGGTCAAATTTTTGTCCAAGAAAGCTAATAAAATGAAGATTTTTATTTTCCACTCAAAAATTCGTAATTGACTTTAAAATGGGCAAATCTGAGCGGGAAACTGATTTTAGTGTTAGTTTTTAAAATTTTTTGTCTTTCAACTTTCTTTTTTGAAGAATGCTTTAGTTTTCTGTAATTAAGTTATGTGTTCATGGAAAGCTTATTTTCTTAGCTTAAAAATGATGTATTGCTTTTTAAATATTTTTTTGAGAAAAAAAAAACCCTTCCTTTTGAGTTTTTGAATTTCGCGCGTTTATAGACGCGATACCAATTCAGTGGAGAAAACTTGTAAGGTAGAGAGGTCAATATACGCGTCCCGAATTAAACAGTACGGTTCGTCTTAGAATTGATTATGAAGACGTCGATTTGTCATCGGTCACTTCGAAATATCTTTACAATGTTTTTAAAAGTGCAAAGCAAACTCCTCCCTCTGCTCGAAAGAGGTTTCAGGGTCTTTTTCCATGATCTCCAAGTTGATTGGAAAGAAATATACTCACTCCCATTTTAAGTATCGTGTTCCTTATTTTATTATTTTTTTGGGTGGCATGAGTGTCTGGAAAGGTTTCAAAATAAGGGAAATTAAGAGCTCGGAAATTAACGCTGCACTTTATTAACGTCGCGGAAAACATAACATAACTAGCGCGACTTTAATTAACGCGAGTTTAAACGATTCGCGTTAATTTCCTATAACAAGATATTCAGGATTAATCGATTCGCCGTTCTCTACGTTTTGCAAAAATGAACTGGAATCCCTCCAGCATTTACTTTTAAATCGTGAAATAATACGATCTTTTTGGGAGGCCTTCCGTTATTGGCTCATGTTATGTTAAATAGAATTAGAACCTCTGACAATAGTGGATGTTCTGTTTGGTATTTTTAACGCAGGAGAAGACTTGATCTTGGTAAACCACCTTATTCTAGCAGCAAAGGTATATTTTTATAGATTTAAATTAAATGAGTCTCAGCCAGCATTACGGGTTTTGAAAGCAAAAATCAAAGTGGTATATGATATCGAAAAGATTATAGCAATTAAGCGGAATAAGGTGGATAATCGTATTAAAAAATGAGAAAAAGTCGAACCTTTTTTAAAGTATAGTTTAATAGTTTATTCTGTTAAAGTCTTCTTCAGCCTCCTTCTGTTGTTGTTGTTTTTTGAGTTATTGTCGTGTAGTATAATTTGTTGGTTATCTATATTTTGGTAATGAATCTAGAAAAAGGAAGTTTGAAAAAGTTATGAAAGGAGAATAGCAAAGCAACTCGAATGGACAAGTTAAGGCAAAAGGAAAAAAAAAGTTCTTGTTTCAACTGTCAAGAGGGCTTTCCCGGACATCAAGCTCAGAGTTTGGAATTCCCTCTATTTCCGACATTTTGCAAACCGGATATCGTAAAAAGAACTTCATCGAACTTACCTCAAAGACAATTTCGCTGTGGTTCAAAACTTTCAGCGAAAATTGAATTTGATTGTGATTTATCTCGAAGCATATGCTGCCGCCATGATGGTACCTCATTGTCAGTGCTAAAAGAAAAACAAAATTGTATATATAAAGACAACTAAAACAAAAAAAAATTAGATATTAAAAGAAGTAGCACATTCAGCAGAAGTAAACGAATTGCTGATTGAGTTATATGTTGGTGCCGGAATTTTTCTCAATTCTGGGAACAAGGGCGAATTCAATAAACCAAACAGGAACGAAACAAAAACTGTTAAAGACGAAAGAAAAAAACTACACATAATTAGGAGCCCATCTGGAGCGTGGAACTTCCATACAGCGTCTGTGAAACGGCGTTTTCACAAGAAGGTTTCTTTTTAGACTAGCCCTTCCCGCGAATTAGGTCAAAAAACAAAGGCAGTTCCGGTTCGGTGACCCTATGACGTCAGCTTAATTTCTTGTAATTGGTCATCGGGCTCCTGTGGGAGTCTCATTCGCGGGAAATTCAATCTAAAAATAAATCGGTCTGTGAAAACGCCGTTACACGAACACAGTAGAGTTGTAGGCTCCGGGTCATGGGTTCCTGACATAATAAAACGCATTGGAATTCGGTCTGTTTTTGGTCGGATCAATGGTGGCGAAAAGGTATTGATATACGGAGGGAATCTTATCTAAGACGATTCTTCATCTCATGAAGAGGCGCCGTCCTTTGATCCGATTTGAAGTTCTCGCTAACGCTGTTAAGATGCAGCGCTGTTGTTCCAAATTTCCTGCGCATAAGATCTGGACATCCCTGCTTCAAGGAAAAAAAATACGTTAACGTTTAAATTTACTTACAAGCAAGTTTGTCATTTACTCTCCATTCGCTTGCTGAAGCTGTGCACCACATCCTCGTTTCCGATGAATGACACTTGTCATCATGAAGTTTGAATAGAGAACCTGGCGGTACATTGATTCGTCCGTGAGCCTGTACATAGAATTTATGACCAAATACTATGTCGACTTCAGCACCAAAGAGAACAACGCAAACCTGTCCATGCATAAAAAATATAGTATTAATTCCACCTATTCTAATGTTGTCACCACTCTAAATCATCAGATGTAATGATAACCGCGTTGTTTGAATTTTCCAATACTGACCCCGTACTTACTGTGAAATTGCTTAATTCAAACGTGTATTTGCACGCTGGGAGGAAATAAACAAACAAAGGAAAAGGCGGTGATATGAAATTTGGCACGCGCGGGATCACGAGAGGCACGCGTTTCCTTCTCATCGACTTTCCGCTGGTGCCAATCGGTTCATAAATTACCCCTCGTTGTTCATTGTTCGAGCAAAAGGCGTGGTAAACGGTGCATGACGAAATCACGGGGACAAAGAGAACTTAATATTTCCCTCTTGCGCCTTTAATTATCATAACAAGCTCAAGAATTGATTTAACATAGAGTTTCTTGAGGGCTAAGTGCAGATTTTGTTCTAGTATAGGGCATCGTGTGAAGAACAATGAAAATAAGAACAATACACGCCCTTCCTATGAAAACAAGTCGCCGGGTATTCTGCAGTTTTTGGAGTTAAAAGCTTTTTATATTTTGCATACGTACTTGACAGCGGAAATACTGCGGCCAATATTTGTGAAAGCCAACTGGTGTGTGCTTAGGATCGATAAACGATTTTAAATCAAAGTTAAATGTTAAAATAATGTTTGAAGAACACTGCCGATAGTGTTATCAATTTCGAAATCAACAGGAAATCCTTTACGGTAGGAAAGGACTAAAATACATTGAGTTTCCGTTTTCAATTAACGTCTTTCAACAGGTTATGTAGCGTCCATCCCGCGAGGCTCCCCGACATCGCGACACACTAGAAACGGGTTGCAATTCTATATACGAAAAGTAAAGCATAATTCCAGTCAAATATTCTCCGCGGCGAACCAGCTTATAATTCAGATAAAGTTATTTAGCTTTAGTAGCGCCATGAACCCAAAGGAAACACAAACCAAACTGAAACAACCAAATTAAGTGTCAGTTACGCATGTCCCGCCGGGCTACTTAAAACTCTGCGGTCTGCTTGTTGAATTTACCCTTTAAAACTGAGGAATTCTCTTTAATCATGTAACCCGGCATGCGTGTGCTATTATCCTCTAAACACTTACCATGTGAAATCTACTGGATTACGAGCCGATAACTTTTAAAAGTTCATTTTACATGTTACTGTGTCAGTTTAACTTGAAGGAGGCAGATAAACCATCAAATAGGAAGTCAATTATCGCAAAGATTATCGCCCCGTAAACAGATCAATTACGGACATATTGATTGTGTGGGCGTTCGTTGGCGATAAACTCCTCGTACTTACCTCAGTGGAGCATTCGATAAATGACCTTGTTAAAAATGTTTTAACGATTGACCCCAAAACGTTATTGTGACCTGTGTTTCACGTAATATTGGTATCATTTCAAAACTAAGACACTATCTATCTATTCATCAACTGAAACAAATTTATTATAACCTTATCTACGCTTACCTATCATATACCGTGATTGCTTGGGGAAGTGCTTATAAAACGCATTTGCAAACGTTGCAATCTAAACAAAATACGGTCCTAAGACTGATTAATGTTCTTTGTAACTACATCTTGGCCTTACACTGAAAGCGCTCTCCCTTTCTTAAATCTTTTAGACATTTTATCAGTAGATAATGTTCACCACCTCCATGCTTTAAAATTTACACATATGTGGCATAAAGTGCTTTTACCAAAGGTGGTTGATAACCTATTTCAATATGCTAAGAACCGACATACAACACAAGGTATGCGTCAAAGCAAATTTCTGCAAACCACGTATTCGAACCAACACTGGGAAACAAATGTTTTCCTATAAGGCGATTGACCTCTGGCATGATATCCCTCGTTACTTGAAAGATCTCAGTACATTTTCCTTTGCCAAAGAAGTAAAACAATATCTACTGTTTAAACAATACTCTTAGGAATTGTGTAAAAACAGTTTTAAATTAATATCATCAAGCATATGGATTATTAACTGGTACTGGTCTCTTTCTTCTTTTGTTGCTCTTTTTTTATTTAAAATTAACTGTAAATAGTTACTAGAGGTTAACTCAAAAACCTTACGGTTCCTTTAACCTCTAGGCTCCAATTACCTAACCTACTTTCCTAATTATTTTCTTTAATTAACTTTTAATGTATATAACAATCCTTTCTAATTAGTCTAAGTGTGAGCTAATAAATATTGCTGTTCTTGTTGTATCTGTTCAAACATAGCAAGTAATAACTTTGGTAGCTTTATTAAAAGGTCATTTAGTGAGTTTGTAGCTGCCCTACAGTATATTTATCTGTTCGGATGTTCTATGGGAACTTCAAGTCTGTAGAAATTTCTTCTAAATCGATCTAGTTCGTCCAGACGTAAAATACGGCCGTTTATACGAGAGAAAATAAGCGATGGCTTACTCGGGCCGCGGCTTACATAAGACGCGAACACCCCGTATAAATGGTACAAAATCTACGTTTACGGCTTTCTCAAGCCGAAGCTTATCCTATCCTGGGAGTTTATACTCGTACAAATAGTTCCTTTTGCGTAATATGTACGCCGCGGCCAAAGTAAGCCGCGGCTTATTTTCTCTCGTATAAACGGCCCTAATGCCTCTCGCGCGTCTTTATACCACGAACTAAAAGACGCATTAAAATTTGCCCAGACCCACTACGTCTCTAGTATAAAAACCGCCATTTAATGTAATTCAACTCAAGAAGCTCTCTGTCTTACGTTGAGACAATTAGCGAATGGTATCAACTTGCAAAAGCTCACAATAAGCCAGGAAAATGTTCTAAAATCTTTGCAGCAAAAAGTTTCAGCCAATTAGATGAATCTATTGCTAAATGGATGGAACAGTTTGAACCAAAAAATAGGAATATATACTTTGCACTTACAAAAAAACAGAAGCAAACTTTGTCCATGGCGTTGCTTGCATGCGTCAGGGCCTGCCTTAGTTTCTGAACTTTTGGCTTTCTTTCCGAGTTGTTGAGGAGAATGAAAGTTTTTCACAATGAATCTCCTTTTTATACAGATTTCTTCCCACATTTTGGAGACAATGGCGCATTGTCGGGCGCAGAACATTTTAATTATCGTCGTTCGTGGTCTGTTCGCGGTATGCTAAGATGGGCGGCATGTTGCGCGCAATTTTCCACTTTTCCTGCGCAGTCGCCAACACTGATACAGTGTATCCGAAAGGGAGAAAATGTATTTCTTTTACACACAAAACCAACGGGGTGCATGATTGCGGTAAGATAAGAGAAAACTAATCACATTGTGTGTGATGGGCGTGGAAGCCTGAAGGTTGTTTTTTCCCGAACCAAAATTCAGTATTGCACTGGTCATCTTCCCTGTTTGTAGCCATTGCTAGAAGCTTCAACCCAGAATCACAAGCAGAATTCCAGCAATCTAAAGATATTAATCAAAACTTCTTATGTTATAGATAGAAATTAATGTTTAAAATAAAGTCATTTTCTATCTATTAGCTTCAGCCATCGAGCATGTTCTCAAATGTGAAATGGATTAGGAATAAAAGGGCATACCAACGAAATATATTTTGCAATTCAACTTAAACTACTAGTGCTGTTAAATCATCGCTTTTAAAATGACTAGCATTATTGTATTAAGGATAATAATAATAATATTAATAGTAATAATAATATTAATAATAATAATACTCAATTAACTTCTGAAAAAGAAACCAATAATGTAATCAGAAATGCAAGTCTGCTCTTGTATTAACTATAAACAGAAATGCAATTTTGCTGATTGATTTTAATGACATTGGTGCATGTGTCCGTGATATTCCAATTCGATTTATGGAACCAAAGGGAGTCAGTTCACAAATATTTTAATTTGATTTAAATTCATGCTCATTTTCGGGTGAAAAAGTACTTTGAGTTTGCCTGACTGATCAAAGTTGGCAGGATGTTTCGTTTGGCAAAGTTGTTTCCAGCACTATTTCACAGCATGCAGCATGAACATAGTGTTAAACAAGGCAATGGTGTTATTACAAAATACTGTTAAATTTCCTATTGACTAACTATACACCGAGTTTGTTGAAAAAAAGAACAGTCTTCAACGAAAACTGTTTTCATCGTAATTGCATCGAATCATTTCCTTGTCAGCCAATTTTACGAATTCCCATTTCAGCTTCAGGGAGGTTCCCTTGACGGTATGTTAATGGTGGTTTTCCACTAATCTGTTGAAATAAAGATCACAATGATGTAGTGTACATGCAGAAATGCTGTTGGACTAACAAATCACGAAGTTAATGTTCGTCCGCTCAGATGGCAACGATGAAGTATCGCGGTAAGTGAAAAGCGGCAACCTTATCAAATATATATTTTTTATAATTGCAACTAGAAAAACTAGGGATAGGTTAAAACGCCTTTTTCTTTTTTTCTCTATGTTGTAGTTCGTTATGGTCGTTTGCAAGGTTTGCTCCGGAATTTCCTTCTCGGAACTCCATCATGTTGGAAGTTTTATTTAACCCCTGGAAGTTGTATTGAGGTTACTGGAATAAAATGAATTTCTAGCCCACGTTTCCGGCAAGGACTCCCACATGTTTTCGCCGTAATGCTCTTAAGCAGAAGGGAAATATCACTTCCAGGTATATGAACGCAGAAACTTTCAGCAACAAAACTGTAGAACATTGCCACTGTTTCACTTTGCCGTAAATGGTCATCTCCGTCAACTCACCTCTTCCTATGATTAAAATAGCGAAGTGCAAAAAGCATCGCGTGCATAAGTTTAGGAGTTGGACGCGTTAATTTAACGCACGTATATTAGGATGTCAAGTCGTTAGGTGCATCGAGGACAAGTACCCTCAACCCTCAATCCAAAAACACATATCAAAAATAAAGACGGTTTAATTTGTGAAGTTCTGACAATATCAGCAGAGTTGAACTTTACCGGGAAATTGTAAACATAATTAAGTAAAGTACGATCGTCCGGGTGAGTGTAGTCCTGAGAGGGACTGTTTGAGATGACATTGACTGACGTTTCGACAACCTGAGCGGAAGTCATCTACAGAACTAAGTGATCTGTGTGACGTCAGTAGATACTAAAAAAACTCTGGTCGTAGATGTCATCACGAATAAGTTGACCAATGACATCTACGACCAGAAATAAATTCCTAAAACTTGTTGAAACTACTTAGTTGAAAAAGTCATAAAGAAAGATATATAACTCTTGAAGTGACCAAGGTTTGTGTTCACTCTTTTCTTATTTTCTATTTTTGCCTTACGAGGGATACTCCGGAAGCACTTAACAAAGCAATCAACAGAAATATGACCTCACCAAGAGTCCTTCATAACAGTGAAGTGAAGTGAATCTATTAGTCTCTCCCCTAGGGGCTTTGTGGGGAACTTTAGCCAGACTGCTTGTAACGCGTTCAGATAGGTCAGACCACACGAAAGGTGAGCGGTTTCTTTAGAGCGACTTTCGCATGACCTTGAAAAAGTGTTCGCAATTTGTTTCACGGGCCAATGTTTCGAAAGATTAAAACAAAGCTTCTCCTTATTCCCGTAAAGGAAAATCCAAATATGGGCAGTAAACAGTTCGATTGCCCAATTACATTACTGCATTTCAAATGACGTCAAAGCGAAACTTTCCAGAAAGTTCCATGGAAAGATGACGTTGTTTGCAGCTGCGTTCGCTAAGCCAATGAAAATTCACGCTCGTTTGTTTTTGTTCGATAACCCAATTAAATGTTTTGCATTTTTGTTACGTTCTGTTTTTACGTTTATTTTTCAAGGTCAAACGAAAGTCGCTCTAACGTCCCATACTATTTAATTTCCAACAAGGGCTATGAGACGGCACCTCCGGTTAACAGTCCTTATCCGAGAAGACTTGAAAGTCTAACCATGTGAAGATGTAATTACAAAGGCAGCACGTTCTCCTCAGTTATTTATAGACCCTAAGTGTTGGTCCGGCCGGAGTCGAACTCACGACCTTCCGCATGACAGCCCGATGCTCAACCGAGCCACCGTGAGCCACCGGTAGACATGCAAGAGGAATAAAGGGACTTGTTTTGGAATTTGACCATCGTTCTTAGTTTTTCCTTCGAATTTAGGTGTTACAGAATGAAATGTTGTCACTTCTCGTTCTAAGTCAAAACCCTCAAGTTAATAGCTGACAGAGTTATTGCTTTGTTGATCTATCACAATACACTCTTTATTCATGCAGGCAAGTATTCGAAATTCAAGCATCTGTTCCCACTTATGATGGGAGGATTGCAAACAAAACCAAAATCGATCAAAGGAAAGAAGATTAAATGAAAGTCTGATGTAGGATGTTTTAGTTAGAAATCACCGTGTTTTTGGACAATTCCATGTATGATTTGTTGTTAAGTGTGACTTCCAAAAATTGCTTTATTAACGAAATTCTTGCTGCATGTTTTAAAAAAACAATCACCCTAGGTAGTGGACTGTTGAGCATTTCAGACACACTGACTGTTGCTTTATAAATAACTCAACATAGGCGAACTTAGACGCAAAAGTTAAATGAACGCTGTTTCTCTTTGATTGCCAATCTATTTGACTGATTCCTTAATTGTTTTTTGTTGTTGTACGGTTTTATATAGGAAGTTGTCGATTTTAAAATCCATTCCTTTTCAATGATTCTTTGGTAAAGAAACCCTAAAAAATGCATTAAAAGATATTGATATCCTATCAAGGAAACCGAATGATTTCGTGTTCGCACGTGGGAAGGTTAAACATGGGACGTCATGTCAGAGACGAAAAGGCTTGGCTTTCTAAGTTATCATAATCAGAAATCGATCGTCGTGAAGGGGCCGTCTATCGCTACTAATAATCTGATAGTTTCCAAGTCTTCAGTGTCAGGAAAGTGATGCGCTACAAAAAGTCTGAAAGGAAATTGAAGATTGAAGCCGAAAGGAACATGGAATTCGAATGAAAATATAGAAAAAAAAAATATATATATATAGAAAATAAAAAAAAGTTAAAAAGTTAAAAGTCGTCTTCACTATCCCACGTTTAAGCGTGACCAGCTTCAGTTCCGGATCTGGAAGTCATGTAAGTTAAGCACATTCCTTATGTCCGGCCCGTTTTAACTTGTGGGCACCTTGCATGCTTTTGCATGACTTCGCATTAATCTGAACCCACTAGGCCAACTTGGCAACCACCTGGCACCCACCAATTACCTTATAAAGTTGCGTTGTGTTTTATCTATATAATGCAAAGGAAGTCGCAAAACTCTTCTTAGTCGTTTTTTTGGCAACTAAAATAGTCTTCTTATCGTGTTTTGCTTTTGACGGGAATCAAAGGGACACGGCCCTGGCGGGAAGTCCTGTGGTTACTCAGTTGAATTGTTTGCTCATCGAGTTTCCCTTTTGTAATTTTGTCAACTTGAGACGTGATTCCAAAATTACTCTGAGACTGAGTACACTCTAGGAAATTACTCTTGTTGCTATTTTAGTATCTTTGGTTAACTACTTCCTTCCTCTTAGTCCAACCTATGTCATATGCCATAAATGACCTCCAAGTTGAGTTAAATCCTCTATTTCTGGAAATGCTTATGCTTTACACGTTTGCGGTTTCTTGGCTTTTCCTGATAGAGAGTAACGGAAATGTTATGGCGGCACAGGTAATTAAATAAATACGTTATGAAAAGGAAAATGTAAGGAAAGATTTTTAAACATGATAAACAAGACAAGTCGGTAAGGCCGTCTGGTTTACTGGTTTAACAGTTGCATGAAGATCATTCAGACGTCGGGTTACTTTTCAAATTCACTACTAGTAGATGTCATACTATTCACTTATCCTCATTGTTTTTCACATGATAAGGCAGCCGCAAACCAATTAGTGGTCTTTTGGCGAAAGTTCACCGTATTTAATGAATTAGCTTTTCCGCCTTACGTTACCCAGTAGGCCTTTGCGTCAGACGAACTTAAGCCCCCTGGTAAGTACACGGTTAAAGCTGTAGTGCAGTTTTCGGTTATTAAAATTCTTGGAGAATACAATAAAAAAAAAAGGCCGTTTAAGCCGCCTCGTCTTTCGAGAGAGAGACAATGTGACCCAGCGATTAGAATGTTTGATTCTCTAGTGGATAAATGCAATCTTGCCAGTTTGATTTCTTGACTTCGCTAGACTTTACTTTAAAAGTTCTTTGAAATGCTATGAAAAAGTGATGCTTCCCCTAACATTTTTCTCTGATTCGCTTTACTGAAGCATGATCAAACATGGATCACGAGCAATAAACCAAAAACACTAGGATGGTGGAATTAGACTGTTTTTGTTTAACGACCGTACACCTGTGGCCAGATCACAAAACTAGTCATAGTTGAATATTATTCGAAAAGGCAAAATGCTTGGCAGCCTCGTTAGTGTATCGCATATGTCAGTACTCTTATCTTAGCAGAAAATCGTTATGTAAAAACTAATGCACCCATCTATCACATAGCATTGACAACACGTGGGTGGCTTAAAAAATTGCTTTACCGAATTTCAAATGACCTTTTTCAAAGTTCAAATTTTGACAAAGTGTAATTGAAAAAACAAACTCGCACGAAAATGCAGCCTTCTCCTCGACTAAGAATTGATTATAACTGATATGAAGTATATTCTACAGCCTTCTCATAAGTCTTAGTTTGATTTTTATATATCTCCAACCACGTGACGATGGTATTTTTTGAGTCGACAGTAGCCAACAGGGTTGTTATTTACCTAAATGAAAGAAAGATACTTTCAAGAATTACTAGCATCGGTGTTTCCTAATGACTGGAGTGCAGTATGGAATATTTTGGATTCTTTAAGGAGCACCCTCTTAATCCTTTCAAGAAGGTATCACTCCAAGACTAAGGGATGTGATCTACATACAGTTCAGATGTTGGCTGGTATCTTACGCAGTCAAATGTCAACATTGGCCAGTCTGGAAAGATTCTTCGAGAAAAAGTCACAGTGACTCCAGTAGCTTGTAATACAAAACGAAGTTTATTGTAATTCATTTGCACATTTTGATCATTATTTAAAAGTAGTTTCAATAAATATTGATTGAAAATATAATTACTCCTGTGATCCTTTTTAATGTTAACTTACAACACTTCAAAATGATCATAAATTACTGCCCTCTGAACAAAATATTATCTGGCATTTAGTCGCAACTTTATTAACCGTTAACAAACTCTGCAAACCGAAATAGGAATTTTCTTCAAAGAGAACTGTGCTCTCAAATAATACATGATATAAGATTTCATACACGAGATTCTCGAGTATAAAAGTGTTACAAGAATTCTACCACCCATTCCATAACACCCAGCCTATTAATTACAACTGAATCCAGTGTTCATTTTTTCAAGAGACAGTAAGCCCTCGTTCCTTGTGTCCGCTGTTAACTTATATTACAAACCGAAATGGGAATTTTCTTTAAAGAGGCTCGCGGCCATGCACTCACTCATGAGATTCTCGGGAATAAAACATATGCCATATGATAAGTATTACAAGCATTTTACCACCCACTCCATATAACCACCCTGGCACAACAATCTAGACATTTAATTACAACTGCATCCAGTAGGCCATCTTTTCGGAAATAGTTAATTAACAGATTAACAAACTAATTTGTTTCACAGCGACTATTTTTCTTCATGTTCTTAACTTGAATTGCCACTCTTCAATTAAATTCACTATGGAAACAGAGTGCAATGGCGTGCTTCCTTTTCATGGTACACAGCCACTGAACCGAACCCCTAAGATCGAGACCCCCCCCCCCCCCCCCCCTCCCCCTCCTCCCTTCTGAGATGATCTGAATTCCGTGGGCCATTTTGCTCTAAAGTGGAGTAATGTGGTTAGAAATAGCTGGCCCGGCCAAACGGGTTGTCCCGGTGAACACGATTATATGGAAAAATCTCAGCACGGTCAGCCGGGATCTCGGCATCGTAATGCTGGGATCTCGGATAACCGAGCTGAGATTTTTCCATATAATCGCGTTCACCGCAAGGCGATTGATCATGTGCAAAAATGAAAAAAACAAAACAAAAAAAGGTTTGGCAAGTCGAAAATGGAGTGATTCATCCATTTTTTTGGATGAGCGGCAATCTAGGAAGATCGAAGGTGGTAAGACAGTATATCATTGCTTTTATGCAATTTAAGGTTTCTTCGCCAAAGAAACATTAAGATGGAATGAAAGTAAAAATCAATTCCCTATAAAACTGTAGAAAAATAAAACATTAGAAAAAAGCAGTCAAATAGATTGGCAACAAAGCACAAACAGCGTTCATGTAACTTTGGCGCTTTCGCCGACGTTGAGTTATTCATAAATTAAAAGTGTATGCGTGTGTCTAAGAGTGTGATCGTCGATACTCAAGAGTTTACTTCCTAGGGTGTAGTTGCTTGACACATGAAGAAAGCATTTCGTTGATAAAGCAATTTCACACAACCATTTTGGAGTTTAAAAGTTATTAATAACAAATCATGCATGCAGGGAATTGCCACACATTGCTTTGATTTCCTGCTAAAACATTTTAAAACACTTCTTGTGTCGCGTCAAGAGGCCATGTTTTCATTGTTCCCCAGTTCAATACACTCTTTTTTTATAAGAATATATTTTATAAGAATATCAAGGCTGAAATTTGCGAAATTTTAAGAATATTTTAAGAATAAAGCCGAGGCTGAGATTTTGAAAAGGATAGATATAATTTTGTGTGTTGAAACATCTGTATGATACAATGCAATTTTATGTTTTTAACGTAACCGTATAAAATTATTCCTTTCTCTGGACGGCGAAACTAGCAAACAAAAGGAAAAAACCTGCACTAGATATAGCGATGCGATGGAGCACGTGTAACGTGATGCAGATCTAGATACCAAACACTTGTAATTGATACCTCAATACATTCTAAAACGGAAATGTCATAAGCTATAATTTAAGAATAATACAAGAATATTTTCAGCCTAAAATCGGCAGAAAAATAAGAATATTCAGCCTGTTATACCCTGCGAGCAGTCTCTTTCGATCTTCCTAGATCAGTCGGGAAGAGGAAAGTAGACTCTGCTCGCCGCCTCCACATTTCGTATTGAGCATGCGTTAAAAATCTAAATGTATTCGGTGTCTGTCTCTCGTGACCAGTAGCTACAAAACCACAAAACGAAAACAAACAGTCGGGATATTTTCCAACAACTCTGGCAAACACACGACAATCAAGGAATCATTTCATTGGAAACTCAAGATAGTCCGTCCCTACTCTTAAAATGCCATTTCATTTTTTACTGTATAGGTTTCTGTCAGACTAGTCAGTTCCGTAACCGACACACATAGGAAAAAGTCATGGGAATTCTAACAGTTACTGAATTGCCACGCTGTTGTAACTTCAAAATATTGATGACGCGTGGCAAATGATCATTCGCAAAAATTAAAAAAACAGGTTTGACAAGTCGAAACTGGACTGACTCATCCAATTCTTTGGATGAGCGGCAAAGCAAAGAATGTGGAGTCCGCGAGCAGAGTCTACTCAGTTCCTTTTCCCGACTTATCTAGGGAGATCGAAAGAGACTCTGCTCGCAGGGTAACTCTGTTACTGAGAAACTAATTTCTTTTCACGGGCCCATTTTCATTAGGGTCGAGTTTCGGGCCGAAACTCCCTGGTGGGGAACACCAATACCCAAATGCGTCCTATACTTTGTGGATGACTTTTACAGAATCCTTATAGCTTTATAAGGGGCAAATTTGGTAGGATACATGGTTCAACTACATGTCTCTTGTGATCGATTCCAAGAATCAGCATCATGAATGGGCCGTGATTTCTGCTGCCTGAGAAGCAAGAAGACGATTTTCTCGGCTTACTCCTTTACTCCGGTTATCCCAAATTTCCGAAAACAAACTTTGATTTCATCTTCTTTCCTTTGACTTATTTTGGTTTGTTTACAGTCTTCTCATTTAGATGAGAACAGATGCTTGGCTTCCGAAGCTTCATACTTGTATTAAGAGTGTATTATGATAGATCAATTACTCTCTCAGTTATTAACTATCCAGGCTTTTGATTTAGAACAAAACGTGACAACATTTCATTCTTTAACACGCAAATTTAACGGAACACTGACTAAGAGCTGGTCAAGTTTCAAGCAAATTCCTTAATTCCTTCTTACATGTGTTGGCTGTTCATGTGTGTGTCAGCTACTCACCTCATTCTTGGTGGGGTCAGCGTGGAACTCCCTTTTCCCATTTCTGTTAATTGCTTCGTCTTCCGGCTTAACACTTGTAAGCCAAACATAGAAAAAATTAAAGAAAATGCCTAAACACCTCCATTTCACGGGGGAACTCAAAGAAACTGGCAAACGTTGGTCATCTAAAGAGATGTTACATCGACATTCGTCGATGAGGATAAAGTTGATAGCGCGACTGTACATGTTACGTTTTAGGAAAATTCCAGGATTTGTTTTCCGTGTACTATCTTGATTATACCATTCAACAAAAACGCATGGGTCCGCTCTGAAGTGCTCCACCTTTTGTGACATGTGAGATATTTTTAATAAACTCATCTTCCAGTTATTAAACTGAATCAAGTTAATCTGTGGCTTTTCGTAAAGTTCAACTCTAACAATATTGTCTGAACTTCGTTAATAAAACATTCTTTAGGGTTAACTTTGAGAAGATTCTTTTGTTATATGTTTTTGGATTGCCGGTTGAGGGTACTCCATAAGTCTTAAACTTGATACACAAATACACGAGCGTTAATTTGACGCGTGCTTCTCTAAACGCATGCGCACTTGGGGGCCAGGTGACGACCAACGGCAAAGTGAAACACGAACATTCTTTACTCTGCAGTCATGTTTCTGAATTCTTTCTGTTCTGGTGCGTTCGTATACCTTTAAGTGGGATTTACCTTCTGCTTAAGAGTATCCCAGCGAAAACATGTGGGAGTCCTTGTCAGAAACGTGGGAGTAAAAAGGCAGATATCTGCTAGTAATGAAACCACAAAAATCGTCATGTTCTTATTTCTATCTCACATTTAAGAACATGCTCAATGGCTCAAGCTAACATTATAGATACAAAATGACTTAATTTTAAACAATGTAATCTCTATTTCTAATATGAGCAGTTTTTGATTGAGTAATCTGGAATTTTGCTTGTGATTTTAGTAATGGCTACAAAAAGAGAACTCAGTGACCAGTGCAATGTGGAATTACCAGCCATTTGGTTTAGGAAAAACAACTTCCAGGCTAAACGTGCACATAACACCGCTAACCACGATAATTTCGCGGGGTTTCTGTTATCTTATCGCCATCATGCGCACCGTTGGTTTTGTGTGTACGGATACACTGTCAGTTTTGGCGACTGCGCAGG
>OX421451.1:8558589-8563589 GCA_949126865.1 Montipora capitata
CCTAAACACCTCCATTTCACAGGGGTCGGACGAGCTTAGAAGGATGAACGCTACATAACATGTTGAAAGACTAATTGAAAACGGAGACTCAGTGCATGTTAGCAATTCGCACTAGTGGACAAAATTGTTTTTGTTGTGACAAAATTTCAGACAAATATCTGTTTCCGGTAAAATTTATTTTGTTATGTTTAGGGTCGCACGCAATTTGCATTCCTGTCATACACGCATCAATGTGTACAAAAGAAAACTTTCCTACTCCCGCTAGAAGTGTGTCACGATATCACGCTATATTAAAGACAAGATGCGGCTTTCGCTTTTGTTGGACTTTTATTGCTTTTAACGTGCATGCAGGCTAGAATGGCAAATGTGTACAATCTGCACTGCATTTACAGACTTCATAACTTAAATATCCAGCTAGCGTTGTTGGAATACGAGCGTCAGATCAGACAGCATAGAAGGACCGAACGTTGGTTGACTCAAAGACTTCTTGCTGACCAAAATAATTACTTGTATCTGGAGTCATCGCTCTTAATGGCATATAAAGAGCACTGAAACTCGCATATGGCCTTGAGGGATCCATCGGCTTCTAAGCCTTCTCAACAAGATGGGCGCCAAATTACAAGTAAACTTGATTTTATCGCGTTTTTCATTTGCTGTTTGCGTCATGAGTGACAGTTTGATAGCTTTTTTGATTTTTTGTGACATTTTGGCGAGGTCCAGAGCTTGGCAATTTTAAGTGCCGGCATCTTTGAACATTTGTTACATTCCGCTCATTTTTGACAATGTCTGACAAATCGGTCGCACTGGAAAAAACTACCTGTTGACAGATTTTTTTGTAAAACAAACAACTTTTTACACTAGTGCGACCCGGGCTTTTGTCTAATTTCTGAAAAGATAACACTATTGGTGACGCATACCTTAAGCAGAGTTAGCTCTGCCTTAAGTATGGCCAGAGCTCAAGTACACTTGAGATCGTCCATGTTTACTTACCATGATGAGCGTTCATATTAGAATTCAAACTATGCTTTCAAAGTAATCGGGTTCTCAATCAAGTTATGCGGTATGCAATCGGGTTGTCAGTCAAGTAATGCGGCAAACGTGTTTAATTGACGTCGGTTTCCGTAATGTGTTTTTGATAGTAGATAAATAAGCTCGTAAATTGAAGGAAATGGGTTACCATGGCCACAAAGTAGGCTGATTAAGCTGCAATCAAACCCGTTCACATCTGAAGTAGGGTTCAAGTGTACTTAAGGTCTACCTGCTATGCTAGTATGAACACAGCTAATACTCTATTGCTGATCTTGATAATTCGAATTTATACTCAGCAAAATAAAAAAAAGATATTAAAAACAAACTGACATCAGGCAATTATTTAAACATTATTGTAGCCCAAAATTTGATTTTACCATTGTTTAATTTGGCTTGCAACAATATTGACCAAAGTATTTCCGGTGTCAAGTCGACATTCATGAAATGTAAAAAGTCCTTCAATTTCCATGGCGCTTTTAGACGGCGGTAATTGATCCACCCTAAATAAATATATATATTTTTTAATTCCAAGAAACAGCTGAACTGCAGCCGTGATTTTTAGTGCTGCTGCCTGAAAAGCAAGAAGAGGATTTTCTCGGCTTACTCCTTTACTCCGGTTATCCCCATTTTCCGGAAACAAACTTTGATTTCATCTTCTTTCCTTTGATTTGTTTTGGTTTGTTTACAGTCTTCTCATTTAGATGAGAACAGATGCTTGGCTTTCGAAGCGTAATACTTGTATTAAAAGTGTATTATGATAGATCAATTACTCTCTCAATTATTAACTATCCAGGCTTTTGATTTAGAACAAGACGTCGGACAACATTTCATTCTGTAAGGGAAACGTCAATTTTCGCAAAATATCTGTTCGGAAGACGATTTGAGATCTAGAATTTTCGGAACATTTTTTTGTAAAATTCCTTGCTTTCCTGCCTGTCCTGGGATTTTCGAACATCTAAAACATGATATAATTGCCCATTTTTAACGGATTTTTACCCTAAAAAGGTCACCTAGAATTTTCGGGAGCCTTTTTTCTGGCTGAAATTTTCGAAAAGGTCAGTTTGGTCCCTGTAATTTTCGGATCACTAAACTTTCAGCTAGGGAATCCGAACAGATGAAAAATTTTTAGGGGATAAAAATATGCCAATATCTACCGTTTAAGTACTAAAATTCGTTTAACAATGCTATGTTTAAGTGGTTTTGAGCTATATTCTCGTTGGGTGCCCCTGATTCTGTAACACCTAAATTCAACGGAAAATTGACTAAGAGCCTTGGTCAAGTTTCAAAACAAATCCCTTAATTCCTTCTTGCATGTGTTGGCTATTCAGGTGTTTGTCAGCTACTCACCTCATTCTTGGTGGGGTCGGCTTGTAACTCCCCGGCTTTCCCTATTTCTGTTAATGCACCTGTCACTTTAAACCCCCACCCCCTACCCCGGGGTTTGTGGGGTCTTTGACTCTTTGCCTTGCCCGAGGAAGTGAGGGATTAATTCATTTTTGCGTTGCCTTCCCAGAGAGGTGGGGGATTAGTACATTATGGCCTTTGCTTTTCCCTGTGGGGTGGGGGATTAGTACATTTTAGTCCGTTGCCTTGTCCGAGCAAGAAGGAGTAAGGAATCTTTAATAACCCAGTTGGAAAGGGGTCAGAATATGCACAGTAGGAAGTAGCAAGGATTGACAGGCCTACACAACTCCTTAACGGTTGAGACTTTTGTATCGTATTTTCGGTCTTTGACCTCTTTAAAGCTTTGCTCTTACGAACATGTCTTTTTGGGATTTCCCCTTTGAAAAGATATGAGTGGTGCTTCTTTGAAAATTTGGTTTTGGTTTTGTATCAAGTGCCAATTTTTTGATAAAACATGTTAAAGGTTTGGCACTGCCGGGTGATACTGAGTCACAAAGAGCAAGATATCTTTAGGGATTTCATTCCTTTGCTTCATCGCTGATTCCCTTTCTGTGAATTTGATGTCTGATAGGAGTGCCTCAATCAGACGTTTTGGATAGCCTCTAGCACGGAGACATGATTTAAATTTTTAAATGTTCTCTTCAAAAGTTGTTCTTGAAGAATTAGTGCGTAGAACTCTTCAGGGCTTCGCCCTTGATCATGAATCCTTTTTTGACACCTGGTGGGTGGCTGGAGGAAAAATGAGTGTACTGAAAGGTTTCAGTCGGCTTGAAGTGTGTTTTTATATCCATAATGGATTGATTTTGAAAGCGTTTGCTTTTGTATAGAACAGTGTCTAGAAATGTAGCTTCAGTGTTTGATGATAGGGTGGTGTGAATTTGCTTGTGTAATGAACTTGTCTATATCCAGTTTGCTGACATCCCAAAAGGAAAAAAATTCGTCAATGTATCGTTTCCAAATCATTGGCTTCATGATGCTTTTGCTCCGAATCTGTGTCTCAAAATCGGCCATAAAGATATTTGCAAAGGCAACGACAATTTTAGTACCCATAGCGGTACCGTGAATTTTTAGATGGTTCTTTCTGTTGAACTGGAAAAATTTTTCTTTGGGTATGAGTCTTAGCATTTCTTTGATATAGTTTGTGGGGATTGGAGGGTTATTATTGTGAACGTTTTCGTACGCTTTGCATACTGTAGTGATTCCCTCTTCCTGTGGTATACTTGTATATAGACTTGCGACGTCCATTGATACAAGGAAAGTTCGTTTTGCTAACGTCATCTCTTCAATGTTATTGATGAAATCTGTAGCCAGAGTCTTCAAAGTTGAAGTCATTTGTAGTGTGCATTCCTGCCGGAATAGTTGAAGACATAATGGACTGCTTTGTCTCCTTTTAAGGTGGTGTGTCCTGAATGAAGCTAGAAAATTTGGCACTTGTTCCATGTGAAAATGTGTTGACAAGAAACGTTGAAGTATTCAAAAATAAGAAAAATGTCAGTCACACTTCTGAAAGTAATACTGCGGGTTTAGACAAGAAGATTTTTTGTCCCCTTTATGTGGGGGATTATCCTCATTTTGGTAGGGATTAGACCCACAAATATGTCCCCAATATGTAGGGCATTATCCTTGTTTGGTTTTGCTTTGTGGGGTGGGGTGGGGGTTTACATTGACAGGTGCATAATTGCTTCGTCTTTCGGCTTATCCCTTGTAAGCCAAACAGAAAATAAGAAAATGCCTAATGACCTCCATTTCACGGGGGTGAAATGATGGTGTTACCCAAATGATCCACTTGCTAGTAAGTAAACTAAAACATAAATGCATAATGTTTTTTTTCCCGTGAAGCATGGACTTCCACATCATCTGCGCAGTCTTGGAAATTTGGAGCAGCGCTAGTCAATGATCTTCAGTAATAGCGTTCGCGAGAACTTCATGAATCCGCTCGGAGGACATTGTTTTCGTTGCTTAAGGAAAGAATCGGCGCTTCTCGAGGGGAAGAAGAATCGACTTAGATAAAATAATCTGTATATCCATATTTTTCCCACCATTGATCCCGAATAGACAGAATTCCGATTCGTTTTATTTTGTGTAGTTTCTTCCTGTTGTCTTTAACATTTTTGTTTCGTTCCTGTTTGGTTTATTGCATTTTCCCTTGTTCCTAAAATTGAAAAAAAATCAACAATATATAATTGAATGAAAAAACTCTTTTTCCTCTGATAGACTTTAAATATAATAAATGTAATTAACATTTTGTTTTTCTTTTAGTACTGACAATGAGGCACCATCATGGCGACAGCGTATGCTTCGAGATAAAGCATAATGAAAGCCAATATTCTCTGAAAGTTTTGAACCACAGCGAAATTGTATTTGAGGTAAGCTCGATGAAAATCTTTTCAGGTCTTTTCACGATGTCGTTTGCAAAATGTCGCAACGGAAAACTCAAAACTGGATGTCTGGGAAACCCCTGTTGACAGTTTAGAACTGAATTTCTCTCCTTCTGCCTTAACTTGTCCACTCAAAATGCTTTGCTATTCTCCTTTCATAACTCTTGGCTATGGACATTGTCAAAATAG
>OX421451.1:8586089-8598589 GCA_949126865.1 Montipora capitata
CCAAGAAAAGGAACGCCTTTGAAAAACAAAATGCGTTCAAAAACATCGTTAGTTAAAAAGAAAGAAGCCAAAAAGCGACTAAAAGATCACCTTGTGGAACACAATCGAATGCCGAAATTTTGCTGACGAAATACAACACTCAACTCAAAAAAGAAAACAAAATTGAAATTTGGGAAATGTTATAGAGAGAGAGAGAGAGAGAGAGAGAGAGAGAGAGAGAGAGAGAGAGAGAGAGAGAGAGAGAGAGAGAGAGAGAGAGAGAGAGAGAGAGAGAGAGAGAGAGAGAGAGAGAGAGAGAGAGAGAGAGAGAGAGAGAGAGAGAGAGAGAGAGAGAGAGAGAGAGAGCATCCAATAAATGCTGTGTTGACTTCGAGTCGTCCTGTTTTAATTGGCACTTAACATGTATGGTACCAGGAGCGGAAAGAATCGTCAAAATACTGCTAAATTAATTTAACCTAGGTTACTTATCAACTGTTTGAAAAGGGATTTTCTTTATGGGGTGTGGTTGAAAAAGTGGCACGGTTTTTCTTTCCTCCTCCTACTTTCCTCTCTACCCTATTCCTTTTTTTTCTCACTCTCTTTCTGCCTGTCCCTATCCCTCTTAGCTTTCCATCCCCTGATCCGTTCATCATACCTACCACTACTTTATGCCCCCTTTTACGTGACTGAGCTTAGGTTATTGGCCAAATACTGTGAATTTGGCACTCGAGTGGCCGACGAGATCAAAATAGCTCAAATTACAGATAAAGCTCAATTGTGTTTCATCGAAGCTTAGAAGAAAGGCATTTGCAGAAACTCAGTGGAAACTTGATGACTTGATTACGTATGCGCGAGCTTTAGAAATCTCTGACAAGCAAGCCAGTGAAGTCGAAAACATTTCAACCAATGTAAATACCGTGAGATTGACACGGACAAGACATCAACAAAGGCGAAACGAACAACACCAACACAACCGGCGAGCGCTGATGTTCAAACCAACCAAAAATCAATGCAGAAATTGTAGATTCGAGTATCCTCACCCAGGTGGAGCAGAAAACTGCCCGGCAGCCAATTCTACGTGCCGATATTGCAAAAACAAAGGTCATTTCGAGCGAGTACGCCGAAAAAAGAAGGCAGATAACAATGGTTGTAACGGTCAAAACAGAAACACAGGAACCCCACCTTTATCACGACCCCGCGAAAGGACCAGTTATAAAGCGCAAAAATCGGCGAACAGTGCATCGTTCAACGTCAGAGAAAGTCAACCTGCATGTGGCGAGCACAATGAAGATCAAGACTATGTTTATCAAGCATCCAGCAAGCAAACAAAAATGCTGCCCCAGTTTGAAATAATCATCGCTGGAACTGAGTACTGTTACAGTAACAGCGGATACTAGATCAACCTGCAACATAATTGATCAGAGCACCTACTAGAAAATCAACGAAAAGTACATCAAGACAAAAGGCATGGAGGTCAAGTTGTCCAGCGAGGCACAAGAGATACTGACGTACAACTCAGATAAGCCTATATGTCTATTAGGAAAATTCAAAGCACATGCCGAGTCTATGGGCCGGGACATCATCACAACATTTTATGTCACGTGCACGACGGGAAATCCGGGAAACCTCCTTTCATTTAGCTCATGTGTGGACTTGGAACTTATAGTAAGCGGCAATGTGAACCACCTACCTACGACAGGCAGTGCAAACACAGGCGAGATCATCAACAGGAATCCTCAAATCTTCGAAGAAAGGATGGGACAGTTCAAGGTCTATGATGTCAAACTGCACATTGATTCAAGTGTAACTTAGTCAATTGCACAGCCACATCGCAGAATCCCATTTCACCTGAGCGCAAAGGTTCAGAATGAAATAGAGCAATTACTTGAAGATGATGTGATTGAAAAAGTGTATGGCCGGACGCCATGGGTAAGCCCAATAGTTGTAACACCCAAACCCAAGGCACCTGACAAGATCCGAATGCTGTTGACACGCGGACTGCAAACACTGTTGTTGAGAGAGAAAGACAAATTACCCCAACAGTAGATGACATCATCGGGCAGATTCATGGAAGTTCAGTATTTTCAAAGCTTGATTGACACTGGCACCAGAAAGTCGATATATCACAACATTTGCAACTCACACTGGACTGTTTCGGTACAAGCACTTGAGTTTCAACGCAGCAGCGGAAATGCTCCAACATGCAATCTCACAACTACTTGCCGACATCCCAGGAGCAATCAACATCTCAGACGACATAATAGTCTTTGGTAAAACTCAAGGAGACCATAATAGAACCCTCGAAAAAGTCCTGCAAAACGTTTCTGACAACAATCTAACTCTCAATGCGAAGAAATGTGAATTTAACAAGTCGTCCCTGGAGTTCTTTGGCTTCATCTTCAGTGATGCGGGCATGAAACCTGACCCAAAGAAGGTTGAAGATATTCAAACTCTGGCACCACCTAAAAACACGAAAGAATTACGAAGCATCCTTGGCATGACTGGTTACACCTCAAGATTTATTCAAGATTATGCAACCATCACAGCACCACTAAGAGAGTTAACACACAAGAATAGCTCATAGAACTGGACACCAACGCACCAGAAGTCTTTTGAGACTTTGAAGGAAAAACTGCAGTCAGCGCCAGCATTGGCCTACTTTGACATGTAGAAATCCACAGAAATCATAGTTGATGCGAACCCAGTTGGATTGGGATCAATCCTCACACGGAAAAACGACAATGGTGACTCTAACGTCATAGCCTATGGGAGAAGGTACCTCACCCAGACAGAGCAAAGATACTCGCAAACAGAGCGGGAGGCATTGGCCGTTGTATGGGGGTGTGAACACTATCATTTATATTGCTATGGCAAGCCAGTAACAGTGTATACAGACCACAAGCCTCTAACATCCATCTTCAGCAATCCTTTGTCAAGGCCAATGCCCAGGATAGGGAGATGGTCCCTCAGATTACAGGCATATTAGCCCAACATAGTGTATGCACCTAGCTCAGACAACCTAGCAAATTACCCTCCCAGGCACCCGAGGAAGCAAACTCAAACCAATAGTCGGGAACTGAATATTGCAGAAGAATACATCAATTTCATCTCACAACACTCAACACCTGTTGCAATCAATCTTGAAGAAGTTAAGAGAGGAACACGGAATGCGTACACCTTACAGAGAGTCATTGAAAGCATAAGAAACAGCAGCTGGTATCACGAGAACACACAAGAGTTAAGGTTGGACAACAAGGCTTTCAAATCATTTCAGACTGTGAAAGATGAGCTGAGCGTCAATGCAGAAGGCAACCTTGTTTTAAGAGGCACAAAAATAGTCATACCGGAGTCTCTACAGAACAGATCAGTAGACATCGTTCATGAAGGTCACCAGGGAATGGCCAAGACAAAAGCAATGATCAGAGGGAAAGTATGGTTTCCCTTCATTGATACACTCATTAAGGACAAGATTAATTAACAGCTGTTTAGCCTGTCAAGCGGTCACAAAACAGTCAACCAGAGAGCCACTACAGATGTCAGGACTCCCTGAAGGTCCATGGATTGGAATCTCAGCAGATCTTTTTGGCCCTCTACCATCTGGTCAACACTTACTAGTCGTAATTGATGACTACTCCAGATTTCCGGAAGTCGAAGTTGTGAACTCAACAGGCGCTGAATCAGTTATTCCATACCTGGACATATAGATTACTTCATGGTTGTCGCGTGCGTACGATTTTTATTCACGAGTTGTGAAGGATCGCGTAAACGAACGAATGAGCGAAGCGAACATACAAGTGATTTTAACGATCCTTCACAACGAGGTAAGTGCTAATCGAGAGGCTATCAAACCACCGATCATGAACAAAAGCCCCAAACAAATAGCAAAATATTTTTGAAATAAAAGAGATCTTTACCTTCCATACCTCGCTTGAGCACTTTTAAAACCTTTTTAAGATCTTCTGAAGTATTTTTGTGGAGAAAACTAAGCAATAAAATATAAAGAACTTTGAAAACCATACACCAGTCGGCTGCCATGTTCACAAATTTTACTGCCGCTGTCGGTGCACAAGCCACCCGCGCCAAAGTTCAAATTCAACATCATACTAGCCAATCAAAAGGTTGATACGACAATTTTTCACTAGTGAAAATAACGATATAGCCAATCAGAGCGTCGATACGTCGTTTTTCATTAGTGAAAAAAATTCTTATGGTCAATCAGATGGCTTCTCTAGCGCAAAGAGACTATTTTTATCTCGATCCTTTTTAGCGCTTAAATCTCGGTACGTATATAATAAAATGTAATATCTTGACACCAGACACCTGCTAAGATTCGAACAGACAATGGTCCTCCATTCAACTCAGAGTCATTTTCAATATTTGTACAGTACAAAGGGAATACAGCTCAGAGAGATTAGGCCATTATGGCCTGAGGCCAATGCAATCAGTGTGAAAGGTTCATCAGGAACATTAAGCTAATTTGTGCACATCAGCGAACGTAGAGAACAAGAACTGGAAGCAAGAGTTGAACATATTCTTAAGATGCTACAGAGCAACACCACATAGATCAACTGGAGTCCCACCTCACACAGCTCTGTATGGACGAGCAATGAGAACAAAACTTCCGGAAGCTCCACCCAGTTTCTCGAAAGGTGAAGAAATGAGGATCAAAGATCAGCAATCCAAAGATGAAATGAAGAGATACGCAGATCATCGGAGACACGCAAAACCATCAAATCTAGTTCCAAATGATCAAGTGTTAGTTCACAAAAGAAGATCCCACCAGAGGAAAACGGAAGCTTACTATGAGCCACGCCCTTATACAGTTACTGACAAGAAACGATGTGTGCTGACAGCTCAGGATAGCAAACACAGTATCACAAGGAACTCCAGCATGTTAAAACCCTTCAGATAAGTTACAGAGTCCGTCAATATTGAAAGTGACAAGGAAAGTGCAGATAGTGGCAACATGGAGCGATTTAATTATTAAAGTAGCGACCGGAAACTTCAAAACGCGGACAATTCGAAACCTTTTATTTTCACTCAAGTACAGGCAGTAAGATTAAATAACCAAGGAGCTCCGGTTTTAAGCTTGGCTAAATCTATCTATTATTATGAAGTAAGAGGAGGAACGCCTATCAAATAGCTGGCACGTGTACAACGAGCTCTCAACTAATTGTAGATGGTAGTAGTAGATGGCTTGCAAACTTTGAGTCCGCATTGAAACCACATTTTAATTTTGCCGAGACCTAGGAGGAATAAATAATAGCATCGAGCCAAATCCTTTTATGTCCTCGATCCCAAACTTTCCTCAATTTTTGTCGCGCTGCTGTCGTATATGATCTTTCGTCCGCTACCAGCCCTTTGGTTGACATTATAAATGACGAAAATAGTGACCCAGGAGCCAAAACGAACAAACATATCGCAACAAAAAGCTCATTTAATTACAAGAGATTGATTCTTGAAAGGAAATGTGGCTACTCGAAGCACCACCCAGTTTCTCGAAAGGTGAAGAAATGAGGATCAAAGATCAGCAATCCAAAGATGAAATGAAGAGATACGCAGATCATCGGAGACACGCAAAACCATCAAATCTAGTTCCAAATGATCAAGTGTTAGTTCACAAAAGAAGATCCCACCAGAGGAAAACGGAAGCTTACTATGAGTCACGCCCTTATACAGTTACTGACAAGAACCGATGTATGCTGACAGCTCATGATAGCAAACACAGTATCACAAGGAACTCCAGCATGTTAAAACCCTTCAGATAAGTTACAGAGTCCGTCAATATTGAAAGTGACAAGGAAAGTGCAGATAGTAGCAACATGGAGCGATCCCCTGATAAACTACTCAGCTCTGGTGAACAAGAGAAAGCTATTGAAGAAAGAAGATACCCTCTTAGAGCCCCAATGGCACACTGATTACCAAAATCGCGTGAGGACTTTGTATTGGAACGCTAAGAGATCTGCGTGAAACTCTTCACACGTTAGGCATTGTTGTAGTCAGTTTATTGTTCATGTTCGTATTTGAAAATGGGGAGAGAGGTAGCATTGTCACATGCAGTGATGCATGATGGTATATTTGGAACACGTGCGGGCGGTGAGCGAAGCGGAGTAGCATTATGTAACTTGTTTTGTCCTAACAAATAAAGCGTTGAGTTTATATAGCGTACGGCTGAGTATCTCTACACATGCCCTTTCAACCTCTTTAAATTGGTTTATAATTGACGTTTATAAGCCAAAAGTTGATCAAAACAAAGCGCGGTCTATAAGTATCTTAAATAGGCTACGACCAATGTTCAGTTTCAATTTAGAAGACAGAATGCGTTCCTAATTTTAATGGTTCCTTCAGTTTAAATTGCAAATTATTTTAAGTACCTGATAGGGAATGTTTTCTTTGTGATCTACCCAGTATCAGCGCAATCACCAACCAGAACGTGCTACATTCAGTCTGTAAAAAGACAACTCAGTCACACTGCGGATCTATTGTTAGAATGAATGAGTTGCCGGTACCCAGGCCGCTTTGTTTCCCCCCTACATTTGCAAAGACTTCTGGAATCGCCAGGGGGCAAACAAAGCAGTCGACTCCGCTATAAATATAAATTGTTCGAGTTTAAAAAAGTAGACATGGGTGAGCCGTGTATGGATGCGACAATAAACGTCGATATTTAGAGCGAACTAGTAATGTCTTTAGGTTTTACTCTTGTCAATCCAACATATTGTAAGACTTGAAATGGGCGCTTGAGAGAAACAGCTTCAAAGAACAAACTTCAGGGGTCACCAAAAGCACTAATGTTTGTTCTAATCATTTCGCCGTTGGATACAGTTGTGAATGTGAAAGGTCAAGTTATCCAGAAGAGGGCAACAATGTGTAATGGTATGCTTCGGTGCTGGTTAAAGCAGAGCTCGGAAAGAGTGTCAAGACTGAATAATGTTCAATGTCTACAGAAAACCGATTCAAACCAACCCGCTGATTGCAGTGATACAGCAAACTCTTCCTGAAAAAAACAAAAACAACCTCTTTCGAGCGTCAATAGGGTCGATTCACTAAATTCTTCTGGAATTCAACCAGCGGTAATATCTGACTTCAAACCATCAGCTACTTGTGATCCAGAACCACTTATTCAAGAACATACCTGTAATGTGACAAACATGAAAACAGAAATGAAACCACCTTCAACTGAAACTACCGAAAAGCGAATGTCGTCACATACAGTTTTTGAAACGAAAATCAAAACTGATCAGAAACTGGCCTTCTTCAAGCCGATCTAATGCTTATGGTACGCAATACACAACCGAAAATAAAATTAACAATGTCGATGTGAAATCATCCTTGCAATTGACTGAAAGTGGAAAACTTAACTCGAAATTGCGCGAGGACGAAGCTCTGTAATCCGACTCTTTCTCCAGATAGCTATCACCTCATTGCTTCACTGAAGGCTCGTAATCTGGCTTTGAATGTTGCTTTCGTTTTCCTTGTCGATGTTTTCTCTCGCCTTCACATTGTTGCCCTCCTCTGGATAACCTTTCAAATTCAAACTGGGCTTCTCGCAAGTATCACAACGGTATCCACCGGCAAAATGATTAGAGTAAACTTTTAAATTCGTTAGTGCTCTTGTTGGCCTTGAAGTTTGTTCTTTGAAGCTGTTTCTCCCAAGCTTCCATTTCTTTGTTGGCTCGATGAGAGTAAAACCTCAAGACAGTACTAGTTTGATCTGTCGCTCTGAATATCGACGGTAATTGTCGCATCCATACCGCTGCACAGTGATCGCCACCACCTATGACTACTTCTAAACTCAAACGATTTACATTTTTTGAAATCCCACAAATTCCTCTTATTGAATGTTTCTAATCTCCCAATTTTAACTCGAGCTTAATCCTACAAATACTTTTTATTGCATGTTTCTAATCGCGTATTTAACTCGAGCAGCGCAATCGACTGGTTTCTTTGCCCCCTGGGGATCCCAGACGTCTTTGCAAATACATCCCAAGTTTAATTTGAAGGTCCAGACCTGCTGCATGCAGCAAGTGTCATATACATTTACCATGGATAAGTGTACCATTGCCTTTACCATGACGACATTGCGATAGTTTTAGTATTTTTAACATCGATTGGATATTTTGGGAGTTATAAGTTAAGTAAAACTACTATGTAATCAACAAGACAAAAATCAAATTAAATAAATTGTTTTCGAGTTTGAACTAGAGATTTATGGCAAGATGGAGTAAGCAATTAGGCCATCTTGGTTTTACTCTTGGTTGTAGTTTTCAATTATTTTTCTTATGTCATACATTTTTTTTATTGTAGATTTATTATTCATGAAGCTCAAGGATGCGAACAATCAGAGAATGATTTGCTTTGAAGTGACTCACAATCAAGCCAACTATTCTTTGAGGTGAGAAAAAAGGTATTGTTTCGGGATCACTATTCAGCAAGCACGCACCTCGTGGTTTCCCTTGCCAATCCCAGAGCTTTATGAATAGCAATATATTTTTCTCTTCAACCTGTTTTTGCTTTCAAAATTATAAATAGAGTCCAAACAGTTTGTGAATAAGATGGGCTGAGCATGCGTTTTCACCACCGCAGACTAGAACTCCATTGCCTTTGTACTCGAAACTTTCTTGACGCCCCATTCGTAAAAATCAAAATTGTTCTAGTCAATATTTCCTAGTCTTCCCTTAAGATGATTTATTTTATTTAATGTCGAAGACGTAAAAAATGTTTGCAGAATCTTCCGAGCAAGAGGCGTGGATTTCTATATGTGGTGTCTTCACAGGTCTTGGGAGCAAAATCCTGCGGAGGCAATAACTCACGCGCGAGTGAGATTGGAGATTCCAAATTAGATCCCTTTTCAATTGTTTCTTTCTTTTCATTTCTTTCCTTTTTTTTATTTTCAGAAATTACCAAGTGGTACCAAGTGCGTAAGCGTCTAAGCAAGTCTTTTCAAATTGACGTCAATCCAAATTAAAGACCCCAGTAGTGTAGTAGCTGATCCAAAGATTACTCGCCATTGGTTCGCAACCCTTGCAGGAAACAATGATATGCCATTCTTTTTATTGTTTTAGCTATTGTTTGGGGTCAGGGTTACAAACCAATGGCGAGTAATCTTTGGATCAGCTTCTACATCACTGAAGTTAAAGAAGCGGAAGAACCCTTTCAAATTTTTAGTTGATTAGTCAGGGGCTGGAACAACAAATTGAGCATATTTGGCCGCAAAGACAAACTCACCAAACTCTCCAGTTCAGTTTTTAACAAACTCGGCACCTGACAGGGGCAATCTATTTCAAATATTTTGCCAATTTATCAGAGAAATGCAACAAATTGGAAGGCCCTCTCAGCCACGGTCCTTCTTGTTGAGTTTAACCAAGTCTGGCTCTGTGGGCGTGTTATTTCAAGATAAAATAGAAAAAGAGACAATAGAAGACTGCATGTGCTTACTGTTCACAAAGTCAGCTCTCAGAATAACAATTTGTATTATCACTTATCATCACTATGGATCAGTAAACAATATTGCTTGCTTTCCAACGGAAGGGCCGTGCGTTTCACAAACATGTGCAAGACTAAAAACAAACAAACAAACAAACACTATATAGATGATCTATATAGTGTTTGTTTGTTTGTTTTTTTAAGCTATGGAATAATTTAATTTTTCACAATCATTATGCATTTCAACTGAATTTCTAAACAGCAATGAAAGTTGCCACATAATGCATCTCCCCTATATGCGCTAAGTATAAAGGTCTAGGAATTTGCAGCATAGTTGCTGGTTCATTGATTGTCATGTCAACAAAATTTTAACTTGATTCTATGACGTACATTTTTAAATTGCGTCTGTCACACCTTGTATTATTATTTGATCAGCCCATGTCACTCGCGTAGACATCATTGTTAAAATATTTTAGCCATGAACCTCTGAGTATGCTCTCATGCTTTAAGTAGTGAACACCAGCAGATCAGTCTTATTTCTAAATGACGATCGGCATTAATACCGTTTATTATATAGATACTGATGAAATACCAGGACTTCTCCTTTCACTTAAAAATCATATATTCACCGCGCGCGGTGACGCGCGGTGAATATATGATTTTTATCTTTCACATGTGAGAATATAGGTGTCGTCATGGTAACGAACACGATTAGCCAATAAAACGCGAGCTTCCTCTTCCTCCTCTTCTGATCTTCCTCTTCCTACTCTGAAAGATACTTTCAGCACTCGAAGATAAAATTCGCATCCCCGCGCGGCCATGTAATATCCTCTATATAACTGATACGATACAGACTTAATTAAAGCAGCAAACACCCGCCACAGGCCTCCACCAACATCTATAGGCCTCAAACCATGCACGCACAGTCTAAAGTTCAGTCAACATGTTATCAGACCCGGTACATGTTACTGCCTTAGGACCTGGACTTAACTCAACATCCCAGTCCAGATAATGCAATCTATTCTCTGTAACATTGATGACGATGTTACTGGTTTAGTAGTTACCCTTATGTTTTTCCTTCTCATTTTTTCAAGGTTTTCTTTGACAGTCTGGATGGTTCCCTGTCTCTTACTCTATCAGATTGCAAATAATCTGATAATCGTCTTCTCGTGATGCTTTCACGAAAAAAGTTCACTGAAGTTCACTTAAGGGGGGAGGTGGGGGGGGAGGGGGGAGGGGGGAATTGGGTATCTGGATGAGAGACCATATACGTTTCGTAGGCGCCCTATTCATCGTAATCCCTTTTATCTCAATCGAAATACTCATATTTCAAGGTATCCTGACCTTACGTCACTCAAGGAGAATCTAGGAGTAATCGTTGATTGTCAATGTGATTGAAGAGCGTTGATTGGTTGGAATCACTAGACGAGATACTCGAAAAATGTGGCGGCCAAACAAACACATCGCCTGCGTGATCGTCAAACTACAGAGAAATTCAGTACTGCAAACCAACGGTTAATGTGAAACATACTTTACTAAGGAACACTGGAATAGTGGTACCGTACGGCACAAGTTCATTGCGGCTTCGAAACAAACACGACTCAGTTTTGTTGTATCTCACTAAATCACAGCAATATCAAATGGTGACAATACTTTGTAACGAAACGCATGAAGTTTAAATGTGTACAAAAGTGTTCAAAAAATACGAGGAACTCACCTTCAGAGTGCCCACATTGTGCATGTGAGAAAGTCCGACGAAAAGCGCATGGTTTGAGCTTGACCACCAATTGGTAATTTTGAGTTTTTCCTGCGGCTATTCCTTCAAGAATAGGCACTTTGTTTACTTTTATGTATTGTTTATAAAAACAGTGGCTTGTTTGCACTCACTGTGTTTGAAATATGAAGAGAGACTATCAGTCTTAGACATAAGTATGCTTTATTTCCATTTCTTTAATTAAAATATTTCAAACCGCGATTTTAGTCAAATTTGACGGTACAAGGGAAAGGACCATTAATATTCCATTGCACAGCCAAGTAAGTTAAGTGATACTGTAAAAGGTTTTTGTACGATGGCCCAGGAGGGTCACAGTCCATGGCCAGTTTTAATTTTTCACAGTCCAGTTATAATTTTGTGAGTCGTCACCAGTTCTCTCACTGGTCACAGGTCACAGGTCATTGTTTTACCAATGACCAATTAGGCCTAAGGTTAGCTTTTATGAATGTTTAGGATACTTTTTGTATTGGTAAAACAATGACCCGTGACTTGTGACCAGTGAGAGAACTGGTGACGACTCGCAAAACTAAAACTGGACTGTGAAAAATTAAAACTCGGACTGTGGAAATTAAAATTGAACTGTGACCCTCCTGGGCCATCGTATTTTTTGAGATTTTGTAGTATTTTTCTGAAGAATGCAAGGCTTGAGTTTTGTTTAATTCTGTAATGTAGGTATGCAATGGTCGTTGAAAAAGTCTGCGGGAAAGAGAAGATCTATGCACTCCAGTGGAAGTGTCAAATGACTTCCTTGAAAATCTCCAAGCTGATTGTTTTGTGCCTGTGTTCTCGGAGAACTATAACAGGGTGCCAGTCACTGGAAAAGTGATGTTGGTTGGGGATTCGCATTTTAAGGTACATTTCTGGAAAGGATAGTATGATGGAAAATGGACTCTTCAATTCACCTCCCATGAAAAAGATGGGTACATTAGTTTGAAAATTTACCAAAGGCATTCATTGTTTCCCATGGCATTCAACTCATTGATGACACACATTAAACAGATTTAACCGAAGGTACTTTAAATCAGATATATTTTACTTAGACGTCTTCTCCACGGTTCAAAGAGTAGCAGCAAATTATTGTTTTCCGGCACGGTTCGCCTAATATGGTCGGAGTTGCTATGGTGTTTGTGTAGTATTTATTGATGATGTAGTTTGATAGAGGTTGCTATGGTAGTGATCACGTCCGTACATGTTTAACGGCGGGATTTTGAGAGGTGGGTCAGTGTAGTGACTTGACTCATGCGAGTGAGAAAATTTTATCCCTCGACGTTTTATTAGTTGTATTAGCTGCGAAGACATCTTGCTTCAATGGTTTTGATATTAA
>OX421451.1:8603589-8613589 GCA_949126865.1 Montipora capitata
AAATAAAGAAATCCGATTACGGAATTAAGTGGATTCAAATAGATATAAGAGGCACGAGAATGGCAAAGCTGCCAAATATTCGGACGGAGGTGCAAGAATTTCGCTCTCTAATTTATCGAACTGTATATATATATATATATATATATTTTTTTTTTTATGTATATATAAAACCCAAGTTGATTTGATCAGCACGCAAATATAAGAAAGGGTTTATTGTCACCACAAAGAAAACTGATTAACTTGGCATCGAAAATGATATCATTCACATTCGATTCAAACGCTGAAGCTGGTCCTGGTATTACATCGCATGCCGCTTTTTTGCATTTTGTCGCCACTTGCAAGGGCGCCATAATTTCTCCACCTCTGCACAGTTTTATCTATAAACGGCACGAGACAAAAGCATGTAGGGTAACAGCTGGAGCATGGCGGTTAAGTGGGCCATTTAGGGAAATGGCTGAGGGGTAATTAAGCCAATGCTTAAATTTGTTTCGTATAATCGTGATGGAAGATTCGTTATATCTATGCCCCCCTCCATTCATTTTACAGTGAGTGGGATCAGAGAATCAAATTTTTGAGGAATTTATTATAAACAGAGGTTTCTCAGTTGATATTGCAAGGTGGAACTGAGTCAATCACACAGCTAACGAGGTCAGTTTATTATCACTTGGAATTCAATATATAGGTGAACCGATCAGGTCATGTGAAAGACAAAAAATGACAATGTCTATAGCACATGCAGCAGTGTTAGTTCAGTTGTTCGAAGACTAGATATCTTTATTTAACACGTATCTATCTCACTTTCTTCAAATCAATTCAATTAATATTATTTTGAAACTGGACTGTGAAGCTTTACACGTCACGATAAAAAGAGAAAAAAATTGGTAATACTGCAATTACAAGATAAACAAGATAACTTGAACGATTACAAAATTTCAAAGGCATCTGTTCTTAACCAATTTTATTATTTTTCAGTCCTTTTTAAATTCTTTATCTTCTTTATCTTCAATTAGAGTCGAAAAATAAAATTAGCTTGGGTGGAATATCCATGTGGATATGAACCTGTTTTCACAATGAATCAACTTAAATCAATCTCAGTTGTCAGGTACTTCTGGCAGGGAGATACCTCCATCGCTATCCCTTAGTACAACTCGATGCCCTATAAGCAAATAAAGATAAGATGAGGGAATCATAACCTGCCGAGATGCTCTGAAGAATAGCCATGATACTTGCAAAATCTCAGTATATACAGTTGACTGCTTACTTAGGTTATTTCGTTTTCTCGCAATGATTTCACATCGACAAGTAACTGGTTTTTGGAGGTTTGATTGTTTATCATGTATCAGTATTTGTCGTGTTTCATCTTATTTACTTCATCCACTCTTGAATAGTTATTGTCTGCTGAGTGCAAATGATGATATCGTCAGCATATATTTACCTTTCAGAGTTGGCCAATGAAATGTTGTTTACCTACCGATCTGGATAAGAAGAAACATTTTAGTCTTTGGGATATGGCCATGGGGTTCGGTATGTCCAAGAAATTCGAAAAATGTTTTATTGTAAGTAGATTTGCAAGTGAAAAGGCTAAAAACCGGATAGCGAGACCAACAGTTGGCTCAGGATCTTAATTAACGTAGGAAAAGCAAGCTGCCATATTAAGACGATATCCGAAAATATTCTTTCATTCTTCCTTAATAAACAAGGACGATAAACTTCAGGTTTCGTTTTGCAACATTTCCTAATTGATTAAAAACCACCCTCGCACTATTTGTAAAGAGTATATGACTGGATAGTGTTACATTTGAAAACGAGTACCACGCCTTTACTCATTTAAATTCTTGTAGTTAAAGAGACTGCGGTAGCCAAATATGTCCATGCTTTCAAATTAGCCATCGCCTACTTTAGAATTAAAAGGAAGAAAACTGTCGGTGAACTTTAGATTCTATACTGAATACATTTGTAAGAGCAAATGGAAACTGCACATCAAGTCTTGTGGTCAAGTTCCCTAAACAAGATTGTTTACTATATTTAAGGGCGCGTTCGATTGACCCTATTTCGCAATACGAATATGTGGAGTGATGATTAAAACAGTACGTTTGGTGCGTTTCGAAGCAGCAAGGATAATAAAAATATGTTTAAAATAGCATTTTAGAAGGTGTTTGACAATTTTAATGTGAATCTTCGCAAAAGCGAAGGATTTCTAACTTATATTCCATGTATTCCTATTCCGGAATACGGTCAATCGAACGCACCCTAAAGTAGTCCGAAAATCTGTGGAAAGACCGATTAACCACTCTATTTATCGGTTTCAAACAATCAATGTTCAGGATAAAGCTATTGAGACTATACTTCGGCTACATTGGTGTGTTACATGCGATAGTCTCCAAAATAACTCAACGGTCAAACAACATGGCAAGCAGCCAAAGAATGACTCGTCGTTCATTTAATTCGATTTGTTTCTTTTTTTGCCCCTACCGCTTATGAGTACTGTGGTCTGGCAAAGATCAATCCGTGAGACATTTGTAAAGCAGTAGATGCAACTCTCCCTCTGTTTCTTCCTTCAATTTAGAGCATGAAAATTGTAAATAAAATGGGATTTTCATTATCCCCCACAACAGAGTCTTGACATCAAAGTCTTTAGTGTTTTTTCAAAACATCGCGTGCCCAGTGCAAAATGGACCCCATGCATTGCGTGCTCAGAGAAAGGAAGTCATGACACAGACAGTTGGCTTATCATGACGATATTTACACTCGTTAGGTTCAAGGTGTAGTTAAAGCATTTCACGCACATCCACACATCGTGTTGGTCTATGCATGCATTCCATTGAAACGAACAAAGACGTACTGTTCAAGATATTGAGAGCAGCCTGTTCTTGCCTTAACATTTCGTGGTGAAGTACAATAATAATTAAGTATTCTCGTTTGTCTCACGATGTGTTCACTCATCACAAGTGACCACGAGTGACCACATCGTGAGACAAACGAGAATACTTTATTATTATTGTACTTCACCACGATGAATAACAGCAACCTTTTTTACGACATTAACAGTTAAATTGTCGAGAACTAAACCCACTGTATTATGTAGTAACAGTGAAGGGATAAATCTAGGGCGCTTTCCTTTTTTTTGTCAGAGCTAGCCGGCCATACCCGTCAATTTGCAAAGAACATGCAAGTATTTGAAGGACCTCTTGTATCTTAATCCCTCACATTCTTATAGAGGAGTTGATATCACCCTCGAGGTTTGTTAATTTGAAGGCGTTGTGGAGTTAGTACTCCCAAATGCCCGGTCTGGTCGGTCAGTTCTGTCAAATGGAAAGCGTCCCTAGGTTCATCAATCATTTTAACTTTCTGGACTCACTAGTTCAGGTCGAGTGAGAAGAGCATATGGTTGCCTCAGGTACAGACCTCCTCTCCTAAGTATTTCGGACACTGAAGAACTCTAATTAAGACATATCAATTTTGAATTACCTACGAGTTTTAATCCTCTAAAGAAATGCTGTTCACAGGCAGCTCCTTTTGTCAAGAAACATTGACAAGGGGCTCTTGAAAAGAAGCAAACTGACATTAACAACGAAAAAAACAAATGCAGGACTGGTACAGCCTTGCGGAACAAGACTACCATTTCAGATATAAACAGGTGTGAGGTACTTGCGCTAAAAAGAACAAAGAATTGATCAGGTTAACTTTGTTGGAGCTCTAAGCACAGGAATATTCTCTAAACAGAAATGGGTCTAACGTTATTCCTTTTAAATGAAAAATTAATTGTACCAAGGACGTATTTGTTGTCCCACAAAAACAGCGAGGTTTTCCATTTGGGTACGTTCGACCTAATAGCGGAACTGATGACAATCACGTGAACAAAATGGGACTTTCATCAGCACGCGACCAGATTAACAGTTTTTACTTGATAAGCAACGGAACCCACAAATAAAGCCCTCAAAGTTTGAAATTTTAATCATACCACGGGGGTAACCGTGAGGGAACTCTTGGTTTGTGCCCCGCATTTCCTGAAAAAAATTTTTTGGAAAGGAAAGTTAAGTAATCATGATTTATCTTTTCCTCGTTTTTCCTTCTTATTTCGTCCCTGTTATAACTTTTGTTTTTATAGTGTTCTATTCTTTTGACCCTACAGCCAATTTGCGTGCTAAAGCCTCTTTTAAATCTATTACGGTCAAGTTCAAATCCAGTTGACAAGTCTATAATTGAATAGTTAACCTTGTCAACATAGGAAAATTAAAGATCAATTGAAATTTCCCTCCAAATGCCGCCTAGAGGGTGCTTTTTGTAATCGATTAGGGTCATCCCTGGATGAGAACCGCATAAATATCATGGTTGAGCTGCAAGAGCTTATTTAGGCGAGTGGAATAAATCGCAAGTTTCTTACTAATCGTACAGTCTTTTTAACGCAGCTTTAGAGCTTATAACACGAAAATGAAAGGAATAGCAGAATATTCCCTCGATCGAAAGGTACGTGAATACTCTTAACTAAGCTCCTGCAAATCGGAACTACAAAGGCACCAAATTAAAGAACATAGCGCAAAAAACATGACTGAACACCGGAAACAGACATAGCCAACTCCCACAAAAGCACTGGTTTGCTCTGACGAAAGGCAACCTTTCAAAAAATTCCGCATTTAAATAATTTTACAGGAGCCAACTTATGTAATCACTCTAATTTGACTTCAACAGTTTATTTTAGAAATTCTCTTTTGTTATTCACTTTTCTAATGATCAAAAGAACTGACAGGACATCTATCGTAGAGCTTGAGAACTGAGTCAAAAGGAACAAAAGATCTAAACTCTCTAGAGATACTTGACGTACTCTCAAGTCTTTTGCACCAACATTTATGTTACATGGGGGGAAAACATGCTATTGTTTTCCCTCTACGTGATAAGATAGACAGGGTTACTATTTAAAAATATTTAAACTTTCACAAATCCGGAAGTTACCAATTTACAGGCCGAGCGAAGTAACAGTAAATGATTGTCTTTTCAACTCCTTTGGGCATAAAAGTTACACCACTAAAAGTTTTTTTCACAAAAGTTTGTGTTGCGATCATGATAAAAAAAAAAAAAGGACAATGTCAGACTAAATGCCGGGCGCAAGCCTCGAAGGCAACATAATGAGCAAGTTGCTCAAAGAAAAAAAGCTTGTTACAAAAACGATCAGGCTGTACGAGCGGCATGCCATTGGTATGTTTCTAACTTCCATGGAGAATGTCTTTGTGAAAAATTCAAGTATAAATTAGAGAGGGTTTGAGCAACGAAAGCGAAGGACTGTGAATTGCTGATTCTGAGTTTTACTTAACGCCGTCGAGTCTATAATGATCCCGGTTAATTTGGGAATGATCGTGAGGTACGCGTTGTTATATTTTTGAATAAGTTGTCAAACAGGGTGCAGCAGTAGCAGCTGCTTAACTTTCCTTACTTATTGTGTCGAGAGCGAATGAATTGAAATAGCAGCGATTCCCTATATAACAACGTCTAATTCCAAAAATGGCAACGCTACGAAACAAGAATATCATTAGTTTAACCAGCAAAAGTAATTGTGCTACACGTGTGGCACGCATTCTACACATCTTCTTCGATGGTTTAACATATAATGCGACTAATATTTTGCGACTTGAGTAGTGTTTTTCCGAGCTCCGCAGGGGCTTTGTATCTTTTCTCTCAGGCGTGCAACGTGTTGAAAACAATTTCTTTCATTGAAAAATTCCCGTTTCGGCCATATTTACTCTGTTCTCAACCGTTCCAACCGGGGCACCACAGTATATTACCTTCTCATATTTTGCGCGTTCTCTTGACCAAATATGGTAAAATGGCGTAATAGTGGAATAATAAAGTACGTTTATTTCTTGTACTCCGCGGACAACAACGTCAAATAACCAAACCTAAGCTTTTGAGGACAACCTGGGCACATAACACCAATCATTCATTCTCTGTCCTAACCGGTCGGTAATAATCCAGTTATAGAATAATTCGTCCGTATTTCCCAACGTTAACAAGATGGAACTGAGGCCAGCGCACAATATTTACAATACAGTAAAATCCGGGGAAATTAAAATAAATGGAAATAATTAACAAGCATGACATCCATAAAGTTAAATAACAACTTTCAAAACCATCAAATCTTTGTTGTGACTTATACAAGTTTGTCGGTTTTGTCCTGAATCGGTGATGTTGTAAGACGCCTGTTGCATTTATTAGGGAAGTCGAAGAGACGGATCAGTCGGCCAGAATGAACCCGCCGAACTCATTGTCTACCGGGCAACTGAAACAATGATGTCGATATGAAAAGGGAGGACACTTAATTAAGACAGGTATAATCTTCATAGACGAGATTTGCAATACTGATTATCACATCAGAAATGTGATTTGGCGCCTGAACTCCATCTGGGAACTTTTCTGCGATTAAATCAATTTTAAAGGCGGAGGGTTATCGTAGAGCAGGGCAGAGAAAAACAAACGCAACTCAAGTATGGCACAAGGTATCCAACGCATGTTACACGTTTGCTTGAATGAAACTCTGCTCGAAGAAAGCCGGCCAATTTCGCATTCTGATTCCATCGGTGCAAAACCCTTTGTTTAAAAGGAAATTATCAACAATTTTTTTCGTTTTTCGATGCACAATTTTGTGTGTTTTTTAATAAACTAGTCTTCAGCCTAGATTTTATACAATTTTACCAACCCTTATTTTGACTTGATAATAGTTGCGGTCGCATTAGGGAGTTTACACTAGTGTTAAAATCAAGTTCTATTGTTCAGTGTTCTCCTAAGGATTCAAAATACAGAGAGTTGATACTTGAGTAGTGTTAACTCTAGTGTTACACTGTGTTTCTCTCAAATTTGACCGCAACGAATGACATTAGTCAACGTTGAAACGTAGTAGGTTTTTAACTTTTTCAATAAAATGCATGCAAAAATTTCAGCGTGTTGATTGAACTAAAGACGAAAATTTTCCATGTACATCATTAATAAGTAATCGCATGATTTTTCTCGTACAATTTGGAATAAATAAGCACTTGAATTTAATTTCTTTCGAACTCGTCCTACGGACTCGTGCAGTTTTAATATTTCGTCTTTGAAAAATGTTACTCGTCTTTATTATTTATTCTAAATTGCACTTGAAATCATGTGATTACCTACACTAACTTTCTTAAATGATATTAAGAGATATTTTATCACAGTGTTTTTTAATTTTGGTCAACTCTAATAACCACGCTTGTTCAAAGTCTCAAACACATGCCATTTTTGACTGGAAAAATAAACAAAGAGCTTCTATCCGTTCCATTTATGTGACCTTATGAGAGCTTGTATGAACCGTTACAAGTGCGCATAAGTATGTGAGAACAAGGAATTTAGTCGGGAAGTGTCAAACGACAGCTGGCTGGTTGCGAGCCAGAAGTTCCAGCGAAATAATGACTGCTTGACCTAAAGTGGCTTCTAAGAATCATAGAAGTAACACTCAATTGGGATAAACGGCCTTTGAACCTTTCATTACAGCGCTGAATGAACTTTGAAACAACTAAATACGGGTACGGAAAAGACCGAAGCAATGACTGACGAGTTTGTCTCCAAAGAGTCAGATTAAGGATTGCGACATCTGGCTGCTTCCGAACCAAACGTCTCCTTGATGCGGGCTTTAGGCTTTTCTGTGCAGTCCCAGAATTCCCCACAGAAATATAGCAGAGGACACTGGTTTTGTGTGCCTTAAAGGAACTGTCTGGATACTGAAATTTGGTTTTATCAACGGAGTTGATAATGTAAATTGGCCACCGTACAGAGATTCTAGAATCTCTGTACGGTGGCCAATTTACATTATCAACTCCGTTGATAAAACCAAATTTTTGTATACTACTTCCCCACCGACGCAGCACCACAGTTTCTTTAGAAACTACCCCTTCATTCATTTGTCTGGATACTGAGATGGTTATCTTTGACCACATTAGCATGCCAAGCCAAAACAAGATGATGAGATGAATTTTCTCGTTGGTAACTTGAGGATACTCGAAAACATTATCCGTCCGTCTCTTCTGCAAGAGCCGAACCTTAAGTCTTTTGATTGCTAGTTGGGATGCTCTGCCACTAAGTTAAAGGAGACTCGTGGCAGCCAGAGAAAGAGAACAATGCTAATGCAAGGAATCTAGCTTCCTTTTACAATGAAAATGCAAGTTCTGATAAAGCAATTGGATGCGAAATTCAACTATTTAAGTTGTGGTATTTTTTGAAGACGCTAATTAATTTAGTGCTGTCTTGCAGATCATTGCAATTGGCTGTCATGCGGTCTCCGAGATTGCGCATTTGCGATTTCTTAACCTTGCCTTTGTAGTCAAAGGTACACAAACTGCCACTGCCAACTCTGGAGTAACGGATTAAACCACAAAACCAAGAAAGGTCCGTGTCCTAATTTACTGGTGCATATGCTTTAAAGACGTTAAATTAAAATTAAATAACAGGAAAACTAAATTAAAGGCATTCCGCAGTCTTAATTAAGTGATGCTGATGTTGTTTTTGAAACTGCTCATCCTTATTTATAAGACAATTATCGTTGAACTTGTAAAGGGCAAAATTCCCTATCGATTATCTAAGAGACTATTCTTTGTTAATTTCGTCTCTTAAGAGGCTTGTTAATTAATGTTGATTCATTGGCAAGACGCGTGTTTGAAGCAATGAGTACTTTTCCGCTTGCTGACGAAATGCAGTTATTTTATCAAAACGCAAGACTAACCGAGAAACGATACTAGAGTAAATAGTACAATTGTTTCTTTCCGGTTGCAGGGATGGCGCAGTGGTGAGAGCACTCGCCTCCCACCATTGTGAACCGGGTTCGATTCCCAGACTCGGCGTCGTATGTGTATTGAGTTTGTTGGCTCTCTACTCTGCACCGAGAGGTTTTCCTCCAGGTATTCCGGTTTTCCCCTTTCCTCATAAACCAACATTTGTTTTACGTTAATTTGTTGATTTCAGTTTACAGTGACTCCAATTCGCGCTCTAGCGCTAAAACGACTAGACATTTAAATAAAGTTCCTTTCCTTTCCTTTCACTCTCGTCACTGCCAAGTTTGCCGGCAATTTCACTAAGCATCGCTTTTTGAAAACAAGTGCGGTTATATAAATAGCGTTCACTTCATTCAGACCCCCTAATACGACTACTTGAGTTTAGTCTGCATGGACGGGAGCTATCGAAAAAGAATTAAGTTTTAGTACGATTAGAGGCTTAGGGCGCTTTCCATTTGACAGAACTGAGCGGCCAGACCGGGCATTTCGAAGGACTAACTCTACAACGCATTCAAATTAACACACTTCGAGGATGACGTATACTCCTCCAGAAGAATACGAGGGATTATCGTGCCAGTGTTCCATCAAATTGTTGCATTTTCTTTGCAAACTAATGGGTCTGCCCAGCCAGTTCTGACAAAAGGAAAGCGCCCTTTGAATCCCTCAAGAGATATGAGCTTTTTTGTTGCTGGTGGGCTACTGCTGTTCTCCTGAAAACAGGGACATATTTTTGTTTGTGAAACTGCTCTGAGAAACTTATGCAAGCAACGAATGATCATAAACTGGTTCTTTCTGCGAACGTATATATTTCTTTTGCGTTGGAAAAAAAATTTGTGGCAATGTAAACAACTTGTTTCTTGTTCCGGATATTGACAATTCGACATTGTTTATTCTCATGGCAAAGCTTCTTAACTCTCCGGCTGGTATTAGTCGGGAAACGTATATTGACTACGCATTGTCATTATTTCGAGATCACAGCAAGGATTTCTTCCTGATCTTCTTTGCGTGCAGTTGCACTTGAGGCGCAATCCGTTTGTCCTGAATGAAGATCAGCCTTAACTGGCAGCATCGGGCAAGCAAGATACTTGCATCTTCACTATTAATGAAGCGGTTTATTCTGCTATATAGATGTGAGAAAAGTTGACAATTTTCCACAATCTATTAAATGGTTACATGTTTAGAAACAGTTTTCTTCAACTTTGCTATGGTTAAACAAGACTTGA
>OX421451.1:8616089-8628589 GCA_949126865.1 Montipora capitata
AGGAGCTAACGCTGGAAACGTCATCCCAATTAACTTTTTACCCCAATTGCTTGTAACCTCGTAATTTGGTTGGCGAATTTGCCGTTGTCGATCAGAGTCTAGGCAACGCTCCTCGCGTCATGCCCGTCATGCCCGCCATGCCCGCGTTAATGTGTCACGCAATTCTAAAATCCAATCAGGAAAGCTCATTTTGGGAAATGAACCAATCAGATTGCGAGAAAGTTACAGACAACACTTGCTCTTTTTCTCTTTGTGGCAAACGAAAGTACGGACCATATATATTTTCCGTGTAAACTATCCTTTCCATGTTTTGTGAAATGGGTGCGGACTCAGTTTTTCTTTTTTTTTTTTTTTTTTGGGGGGGGGGGGGGGGGGGGGTGTTGGGGACTAGTTGCTTTGCTTAGCGATGAGCGAAAGGATGACCGAAAAATCAGAGTCACAATAAGGATTCGAACCTACGACCCGTGACGTAACACCGGTCGGATGCTCTACCCATCGAGTCACTAAAACTCCTGAGGAACTAGTTTTGCGGGTTGTGCAAAGTCATGCGCCTTCAAGGCACTAAACTATAGATGCGTGTTTGTTTTTGAAAGGTGTCGAGCGCTTGACACTTTGATCACGTACCTACATGGGACATGTAGTTGTATTTGAAATTTGTATACCTAGGTTATAGTTTAGGTAAATGTATACCCCGTTCAATGTTTTTTCTATGGCATTTATACTCTTCATGAGAAAAAAAACCCGGTTGGTGTCGCTAGTATAAGGAAGAAATTTCAAAACGTTCGACTCATAGCACGTATTATGAACGTGAGCTAGGAATAGTAGGGGATCCAGCATGGAAGCCTGTGTTACACACACCTGTCTTTGTGAAAAGTGAATTTCATTAATTAAAGTCCCCAAATTTTTCTACAATTTGCAGATGACCTAAGAACTAGTTATATCTATATCTATATCTCCATCTACAAAGTTTAAGTCCCCTTGGCTGTTTTTGCATGCGTAGCCTCATACAACATGCATAAGCCTTTTTGAGACATCACCACTGCCAAGCGGCAGAAATTCAGGCCAGACAACAACACCGGAAACTAAGTTTGTGCGCTGCCCTTTTTGATCAGTGTGTGAGATCTTTAACGTCTCACAGAGTTGATGATCAAGGGTTGTGAAACGAGACCTACGGTTTATAGTTCTCATCCAAGAAGACTTAAAAGTCCTACCATTTGCAGGTATCAGAACAAAGACAATACTTTCTCCTTAGTTATTTAAAGACCCGGCTGAGTGTTGGTCCGGCCGGAGTTGAACTCACGACCTCGCGTATGGTAGGCGATGCCCAACCAACTGAATTAAGTGGTAAGCGGCTTTATATGCAACCGCATTTACATGACGTTACAGAGCGTGATAGACCTCAACAATGGTCGTGCTGAAATGGCGGTCATGTTAGAGTATCTTCATGGAGGAGTTATATTTTTTTGGTTAAACAAATTTTTCAACAATTAGTTTAACAATGTCAAAATCGTTAAGATGATAAGTAAAATTTCCTGCAATTGACCTCGGCTTATAATATCGATGGAAAAAGCACCAAACTTGTTTTTAAAGGGTTCCATTTACTTATTTGTTATTATATCTTTCAGGTACACATTCTTTCCTTGGTTCTTTTAATTTCCTATGGTAACGCGTACATGCAAGCGGATGTTTGTATGATTCAGTCGTACTTTCGAGAGAAGCAAGGAACTGGATCCGAGGGACCTGGGAACCTTCTAATAGCCAAACGTGTTCGGTACCATTTAAACCGCACCGTTACGCCAAGTGGTTTGACCTTCACTGGCTCGTGTAATGACTCTCGGAACAAAAGAGGTAGTGACAGTAAGCACAAAAAAACCATACTGTTCATAAAACTTTGTGCATTCCAAATTCAAAATAACAACCGAAGTTGATATTCGACTGGTTTATAGCCTGGCAATAGCCGTTGAAAATGGTGCGCAATCGAAATATAGGGGCTTAGTGAGCAAGCCCCTATGATCATGGATTTCCCAATTCCTAGTTAGACCTAGATATAGCGCCTTAACGTATGGGAGGCATAGTATAAGGTATCTTGGAACCTGGTTTTTGGGTGGGATGAGCAAAGACCTTCGCTGCAAAAAAAGCCTAGAATATTTCAAAAGGGACATTCGCAACATGGACGTAACTAGTCCTATTCCGGGACTCCCTCTTACCCCGCCCAGAAAATGGGCCTGGAACCAAGGCGGGAAAAGAGGGACTCTCTGCTTTTTTCGCCTGGGTTCCAGGCCCATTTTCTGGGCGGGGTAAGAGGGAATCCCGGAACAGCATTAGGGCTTAACAAAAGTTCTTGATGGTAGCTGCCAGGCTTGCCTTTCCGAGAATTTTCTAAATAATAACTGTTACTTCTAAGTTTTTCGATTTTAATTGATTTTTAGTAATATAAGTACATAGTTTCTTATATGTGATCATAGTTTTATTGTGAATTGTTACAGTTCTTAGCTTCATCATTCACTATGTATCATTCCATGACATGATTTTAGAGACGAAAACACTAAAGCTATAGACCAGACTCCCGTTCAAGTTTCCTATCCTGAACATGTGCATTCGGTTTGTTTTCTCAGCTAGCGGGCCAAGACCTGAAAACTAAGAGCCGCATTCGAACTTCAATCTCGTGTTCACAAATCATGCCCAGAGCTTTTTCTTTACGCTAAGTATCAATGCCCTGTTGAGATCCTTCTGCACAAACACAATCTACACGAAAATGACCATTAAGATTACGATACATTTCCTGACATACTGTTCTAGTAAATGATGACTAACAGGAAACTTTCACTTGCCTTACAGAATTTCTCATGGTAAAGAGGAACATCCGAAGACTATTAACGGTCACCTTTCACTGGAATGCAAACAAAGACTATGTACTAGCAATAAAAGACAAAAACTTGCAACTTGAGGTGATTAATCGAGAATTTGAAGATGTTATTATTATTATTTTTTTGTTAATCAAAGGCTTGAGTCCCCTGGCCTGCGAATTAAAGCGAGTTTGTTGGTGATCTTCTTTTTGCTTTTCGTGTGTAAGTAAAGACTTGTAAAAAAATACAACCACTCGATTTTAAATGACAAAACCAGTGGCGAGATGGTCGGTATAACTTCAAGCTAAGGTCACCAATAGCCTTATCGTCACTCAGACACCGATCGGATTGCGCTGGAGTTTTCTGCAGAAGATCGGCAAACCACGGCCGGACCGAGATCGAGGTTCTTAAAAATAGCGAAACAAAAATTGCTTTGCCATTTTTTTTGCAACTCGTGAACCTTCAAGTCTTCTCTGCATAGGACTGTAAGCCGTACTAGGCTGTCTAACAACAGTTGTTTACAAAATTAGGAGACGGTAAAGTGGCAAAAATTAGGGCATGAGCTTTCCGGTGACAGGGCGCGACGTAGAAATCAAATGCAAAGGATGCTTAGTCTATGCTTGGAATAGATACAGATGTGGAAAGCTATTGTGAAACTGGAATTTAAGTAATTCTTCTTTTTGCATCGCACATCGACTATGGCGCACAATTTGTAAAGTTATATGGTTGGCATTTAGGAAGGTTTAGTTCCTTGTTTACGTAAAACGGAACGCATGGAACAGCTGGTTACTCCATGCCATGAAAGCATGGAAATTCTACTATTCTAACTTGTGTTCGGCCGTCGTTTGGGAAGATTGTCGAAAGAAGCCACGATAAAACAAGTTTCTTCAATTTTTGGCACAAGATTTCAGCCTTGCTTTTGTTGTAAACGTGACCTCGTTAAATCTCTCTGTTACCGTACCTTGATTGCAAGGACTCAGCTCAGCTTAAGCCCCAACTACACGCTCAAACATTGTTAGAAAACATTTGTTGGATCAACAATTTTAGAATTAATGCCTGTCTGATAACGTGTTTCCAACATTTTTTCGTTGGAAGAATGTTTTGATTTCATACAGCAATGTTGTATTACAAAGACCAATCAGAGTTAAGGGCCCAGTCTCCAAATCCAAGAACCACGAGCAATCCAAAAATGGCGGAGGTTGTGTTTCCAACAATGTTATAGAACATTGTTAGAAGCGTTCTTATAATAATGTTGGGACGTGTTCTTCTAATAATGTTGAAACGTTTAGCTGGGGCCTTAATCTGCAAACGAAGAGAATAGCTTTTGTCTTCTAATCGATTAAACCAATTTTTTGATCCCAGTCAGTTTATTTGATCTCAATTTATGGCAAGATGAACACCATCACTTTTGTAACTTATTGTAGGAATACGATACAAAAAAAAAATCCTTTTCTTTTGCAGCACAAAAAGAAGCTTGATCAACGGGACTACCTCTTCATTCGGCAATGTGCTACAATCGATTGCAAAAGACAGAGCACCCTAAAAAAAGTGATGTCTCCGTTCTACGTAAAAACAGGCAACAACGGCATTCCGATGGTTGGCCAGCATCCTCGTGACACAGCAACATGGTTTAAAATTCTGGGGGAAGACATTTGCGATACTGGTTAGAGAAAGTCAAAATTACCCACGTTTTCGTTGATTCACACATCTGAACAAATGTGTTCATTTTTTCCGAGATCACCGAGATCCGCATATGAAAAACATGTGCAACTTGGTAGGGACATTTGAGATAAAAAGGACAAATTTTCTGCGATTCTGTGGTATGTCAAAGATCGGAAAAGGAAAGAAGTGAGGCTACCATTTGGAGATGCGTGGACACACCAATTGAATTGATAATGGTGGATTAGTTGAGTAGGAAAATTATCCTGAAATAAATTTAGATACTTTTGCAGGAAATGGCAATCCTTTCTTTTTAGAGACAAACTGCACAACAATTGGACGGTGCCTACTATTGTTATTGCGCATACGTTTTGTGTGCATCTCGAGGTGCTCGGGTTTCCTATCGGTGATGCTTACTAACACATTGATAATTTTGCACGGTTTAAAACCATCCGGAGTAAGCAGATCGTAGTAAGTACTCTTGGTATCCAACAAAAAAATTGGGTGTAACCATGCATTCTTGAGAGATAATGAAACTTCAACTTGAGAAAGAACGCCGTACATTGCTTTGTATTTTAAAGCTCTTTACAAATATCATTCATGAATTATCTTTGAAAAATGTGTGGTTACCCCCAATTTTCTTTTTGGATTTTAATAACACTTGTTAAGATCTACATTTCCTGCATAACCATAAACCGGGGCAAAACTACCTTTGAATTAGTAGACACCATCCTTAAGGAGGCTCGAACCAGTTTCAACGTTTGCTAGTGACCCTCTTATTAGAAGGATTGGCACCACAGCGTTGTATCATGTATTGGCAATATTGTGGTACCAAATGAAACACGAATTTTTACTGAACAAGATTCAGTTATTATTGAGAATAAGTCACCGTGGCAACGGGCAAGCCCTGTACAAACACCCTTTATTTTGTCTTTAGTTGCTTACATCTCAAAAACGAACTCGGTGACCCCTATTTTTATTTCTCAAAAGTAATCAGAAGAGCATGATCAAATGTTCTGGAAAGTTTTAAAAAATTCTGTCTAGTGGATTGAAAGACACCTCAATTTTGTGATTTTTTAAAGGTAGCTCTGAATCCTCAAGACACAATTTTTTTAAACTTTGTCGAAAGTTTCATCGTAGCCTTCTAATCACTTTCCAGCAATATAAAAGGGGGGTCACCGAGTACGTTTTTAAGATATGAGCAACTAAATCCAAAATAAGATTAAAAATGGAAGCGAAGCCAGGATGAGACATATTAAAATACAATAAAAGACGTTCTCTGGCTAAAAAAATTTTAAAAAGGAATCTAAGCTTTCGGCTGTCAATCTACAGCCTTCCACGGATAAACCATGAATGTAAATTAGTGAAATATATACAGAAAAGGGGAGACAAAAGTATTAAAAGAACAGAGTAAAAGTATGAAAAAAGGTGGCTATTGTTTAAAAAGAATGCTATACTGATTAGGAATCGGCTTAGAGTTATTGCCAGAATGCTTGGTAGCAGAGGTGTGCCAGGACGCTATTTACAGCTATTCCTGTAGAAAAAGCCTGTGATTACATAAGCAACAAACTACTTAAGGTAATTCCTTAGTATTGCATTGCGCATCCCTACTGCGCACGATTTTCGCGTCATTAGCGCGCGCACATGAGCACGTGCGCACCCAAAACGTAAGAGATTTCGCTCAAACTAAACCCGATAGCGAAATAAATGCTACTTTTCTCTCAAACGAGCACGGTGACCCCCAATTTTTTTTCCAGGTATTTGCTAGGAACAGTCTAATGAAGAACATATTTGAAGAAGAAAAAAAGTTTGATAGTAGAACATGATTTTTTTTTGGAAAACAGTTCCGTACAGGGTGTATTTTAGCCAAGGCGAGGACTTCAAGCTAACCACGGAACTGTCCCAAAAATTGCACTATTCCCACAACCAGGGAATCAAAGTCGGGGTAAATGAAGCATTACTGCTTATGTAAATAAAAGAAGCTTTATTTTCAAAATAAAATTTTGTGTCTTTGAAGTAACCAAGACTTAATTCTGTATGAAGGTGATTCGAACTTTTAATGCGAAAACAGTAAAAATACCCCATTTTACGAGCCTGCTGACGCGTAAACAAGCACGGTGACCCCATTCTTTTATTGCATTTTTTTAATGTTAATATCATGAATGTTAATTATGCCAAGTTTCCAAAAAAGTTTGATAGTAAAACAATTTCAAGGGAATTACCTTAAGGACGACTCACTTTCTACACGCACGAGCTTAGACAGTAATGAAATCATTTCCCTGTTGAAATTTATCTTATCTAACAATTTCTTTATTTATGATGATAAGATATATAAACAGATCCATGGTTGCGCGATGGGTAGCCCCGTCAGCCCTGTGGTGGCGAACTTGTGCATGGAAGCGATCGAAGAAATGGCCATTAACACGTCTGAAGTACAACCTAAAGTATGGAAACGCTACGTGGATGATAGCTTCTGCATCATCAAACGAGATGCTGTTAACTCTTTTCATACTACACTTAATTCTATCGATCCACACATTTCATTCACTATTGAGGAGGAATCTGACTAACAGATCGCCTTCTTGGATACTTTTGTCTCTCGCAAGAATAACACGATCACTATCAATATTTACCGCAAAGCAACTCACACGGACAGATATTTAGACTTTTCTTCTCACCACGACAAACGCCACAAGATCAGCGCAGCTGAGACCCTCCAACACCGCGCAATTAAACTCCCAAGTACACCGCAAGGGAAAAATACCGAAATCAATCACGTCTTTGATGCTCTATGAGCCAACAACTATCCCTCCTTTGTTGTTTCCAATATCTTAAAGCGGAAATTTTCCAAACCACCCACACATGCCATCCCTTCACCTGAAGAATTGGTTGGCATGTTTTTTAAATGGTTTGCGCCTCAAGAGAACCCTAACGGTTTTGCTGTCCTTCCTTTCATCAATGGTGTTACGCAACCCCTAACAAGAATTCTTCGAAGGCACGATATTCGAGTTGTAAATAAGCCCCCCAAGACTTTGCAACAAGAATTCCTTTCTCGTAAATTCAGACCACCTATTGAACACCAACCCAACGAGGTTTATAAAATACCCTGTGCCGATTGTGATTGGTGTTATATAGGTGAAACTGGCCGCTGCTTTGAAACCCGCAAGAAAGAACATGTTAGGAATGTTAAAACATGTGCTAATGGGCCAAACATTGCGAAACATGCGTGGTCTTTCGGTCATTGCATTAATTTCAATCATTCTCGAGTTATCGACAAAGGCTCTTTTCGTATTAGAAAAAACTCTAGAGTCCTGGCACACCTCTGCTACCAAGCATGCTGACAATAACTCTAATCAGTATAGCATTCTTTTTAAACAACAGTCACCTTTTTTCATACTTTTACTCTGTTCTTTTTATTACTTTTATCTCGCCTTTTCTGTATATATTTCACTAATTTACATTCATGTTTTATCCGTGGAAGGCTGTAGATCGACAGCCGAAAGCTTATATTCCTTTGTAAAAAAACTCTTTATCCAGAGAACGTCTTTTATTGTATTTTAATAAATCCAAAATATAGGGTGTTTTTGCTGGGCTTTCCCGTTGCCAAGGTAACTTATTACATCACAATAATAATCACATATTTTTTGGAAATAATCGGTGTTTCATATGGTACCATAACATTGATGTTACGTGATACAGTGTTGTAGCGTTATTCGATCTAAACCGAGAGTCTTCTAAGTGTTGAAACCCTAGCTTTCGAGCCTCCTTAAACGAAAAAGTCAACAAGGAAAAACGACAACAAATAAACAAACACGAATTTTTTTTTCTGGCAAATCATTTTATTAGTGAAAAAAAGAAAACTCCATTCTTAAACTGCAATACACTAAAGCAACAGTAACACCGCTCACATGCGGCATGTGTTCAGGTTGTTAGCGACGGCGATATAGCCGCTGTCACGGTAATTCAGGCATTTAGCGACGGCAACACACCGGTGGGCAGGATCGGATGCATGTGTGAGAACAAACCATTGGACAAGGGGCTGGACCTCCGGGTGGAGCTGGCTGACCTGCAGGACCAGGAAGACCCGGGGGGCCTACGAACAGTAGCAGAGAAAGATTTTAGTTTCATTCGACGGAGATAAGACTGCTATTTGTTTCACAGCTTACAATCCACCAGATTGACATCTGTTTACAAGCTGATCATTTGATCCTGCGTGGTAAAATTCTGCTTAGGAAATTTGTAAATCGTCAGTGACGAATAAAGAATGAGACAAAATTGCACGATCATGTACTTACCGGGTGGTCCAGAATCTCCAGGCGGGCCTTGGTTTCCGGGGGGTCCAGGGGGTCCCATGGGACCATCACGTCCTGGTGGACCTAAGGTTTGATAAACGTGAAGGGAAAAAATTGCCTCAATCAACTGCAAAATGACAATTATATGAGTAGGTCTGTACTTTCCCCAATTTTTGTTTTTTCGCAAGAAAAGCTATTTACGACTTATCATTAAGGCTACTGAGGATGTGCAACGCGTGGTAAAGTTGATATACTTCACGACGAGTCCAGTTAAATCATGGCGTCAGCTCTCTATTTACAATGATAAAAATTGCGTTAGCGTTCGTGCGATTTTTAAGTTCTGGTTTCCGTAACTACCTCAATCTCGTCCCCAGAGTCAGCTTTTCTTTTGTCAGAACACGGACTCTGGGCACTTCCTATTTATGCGCAGTCGCAGTGAAGGTCTGTCCTTGTAAACGTTGACAACCAATGTTGTTTCAAATTTCTGAGCGTGCGTAGACGAGCCAGAAGTCCGTGATTTGCGGACTTGCTGCCTTGGAAGTGGCCAGAGTCCATGTTCTTGGTGCTGATCAAAAGAAAGCGGACTCTGGGAATGAGATTGTTATTGCCTATGTTTTTTTAATGCCGAGTAGAGTCAGAGTGCCTGTATTTCTAAGCATATAGTTGATGCTAAAGTTGATCAGAGGGGCAAGAGAACATTTCATGATGCATATTAAAAAGGGAAAAACTTGCAAACCTTGACAGACCTAAGCATGCTAAGACTATCATTTTCATCGAAAAATCGTTGAATAAAAAACCTTCACGCCAGCTTCATCTAGGAAACACACAAGATTACAATGAACGTACCAGATGGTGCTCCAGGAAGACCCGGAAGCCCCGGTGCTCCGGGAAGACCGATGGCACCGGATGGTCCCTTTGGTCCATCGGGTCCCGCAGGTCCTTGTGGTCCCATTGGCCCATCAATACCTGGGGGACCAGGAGGTGGAGGAGGTGGCGGTGGGGGTGGTGGTGGTGGTGGCGGGGGTGGAGGAGGTGGAGCTGGAGAACAACATGTTACTTGGCATGATGGAGCACAGTGGCCTGGGCAGCCTGGCGGACATGGATTCGGACTTCTTTTATAGTGCCGTAGTTGTTCTAAGTAAACAAGAAAGCGAGTTAATAACTTTGACATAGTCTGAATAGTCTCCACTTGAAAAGAAAGTGAACTTCACAACTTGGAATCTGGCATGATCTACAACTAATCTAAAAGCGCACGTTAAACGTGAGATCGAGCACTTTATAAATTGTTTAAAAGCTGAGTTTGGGAGATGGCGATTTAATTTTAAAACAGAGAATTTTACGCCCATTGGGTTGTTTTAAGATTAAAAATCTCGAGCTCTACAACAAATAAACTCATTCAGGTCCTCTGGTAATGTGTAGTTAATAAATGATAAAGCGATGACCTAACTCTAAAACCAAAAGACTCAAGCTAAGAAGCTTACCGAGTGACGACGCGGATGCGATCGAGGAGATATAAATAAGAGAACCCAACACCAATAGTAAACCCTGCATCTAAAAGAAAAGACATATAGCAGCATATTAGGCTTGATTGCCTGACAAAATTTTCAAAATACGATCGGTATCTAATTGCATCAGTGGATCACAATCCATTGTCGAAGAAAGCCCTGAAAGAATCACATTTGAGAGCAACTACACTCGAAAAAGAGTTCTTTCTCATTTCATGCAATAACTTAACTGTTTACTACAAATGAAATAGGCGAAAGGCAATCAACGCCTTCTAGAACTTAGGTTCTAGTTTCAATTCAGATCTTGCTTAATTAGCAGATAACAAAACTAAAGCCATAAAGAACGAAGTCAACAAGCAACATTTCCATGGTTTTAACGAAAAGTAGCTACTTTTCAGAAATCCTTAGTTTTGAAATTCACCGTAATTCATGCATTATTTAACATGACAATCTCAAACAAGAAAAGGGAAACTCCTTTGGCAAAGATTCTTGTAATTTCACTTATAGTCTACTGATAAATTCACTATTTCTTAAATTAAATCACAAATAACGATAAGGTTTGGCCGTCAATCCACCGATTAAAGGCAATCCAAGAAACCTATGACTAAAGTGTTTGGAAGCAAGTCACATTCTCTTTAGTTTCCCTGAATAAGATTGATTGATTTTTCCTTTTTAACACTGTACTGAAAATAAAATAAATGCCGTCGAAATGACCGATATTTTTGGACTACTAAGTGAATATTTTGCATCACACGTCTTGTTCCTTGATGTAAAACGTCTTGAACAACAAAATTAAAATAAAACTAACAGGCGCAATGATAATACTAAGTATAATCTACAATGAATGTTGAAGTTTTGAAAACAATTCGTTGTTTTTATTAACTAGGACTGTGAACACATTTTGGAAATAAAATGTTTACTTATTGGTAGATCAAGATCAATGATCGTAAAATCAAAATATTTTGATTTCGTTTAACCAGAATTTACAAATAGAATCATTGGGGATCAAGGCGTTAAGTCATTGTGAACGAATCGCCAAAGGATTCTATAAAGCAACAAGATTCATGAATGGGGGAACTCCAAAAGAGGGGAAGTCTTAAAACCTTACCTTAGCAAAGATGTCTGCGACTAGTGTTTCGCGTCTTTCAACGTCAGGTCCTTAAACATCCAAAAACGTTGCATTATTTATAACTTCACTTTTGGTTCCTCAGGTCGTTTAACGCTTCAGAAGCTTTAGACCAGCTGGTAGAGCGTAGAAACTGATCAAGCATTCCAGAGCAACACTGCAAAGACGAGAGAGTCTTGATGGAATACTTAAGATGTGATAAGCGAAATTGTGAAGAAGAGATCCGTTTACTTTTCTTCACATTAAGTGTGTTGGTGGCGACCTCCCCTCGTTCATTGCCGCTATCGATGTTTTGGAAGGTGTGACAGATATGACGTCATTTTGAAAGAAGATACGAGGAATTCATTGATAGATCAACAGGTTGTATAGTCAAAATATTTACCGCAAACAGGTGGAATAAGCAGTTGGTTACCATGTTTTAACTTCGTAGTTCACAGAAAAAACCAGATGAAATTACAACTGAGCCGAACAATTGCTGGAACCATTAAAAACACTAGAGAAAATCTATGAATTACAAAAAATCATTAAACGCAAAATCTAACCTATCGAACGAGCCTCAAACCAACCTTGAGCTCTTTCTGTAGAAGGTGAACCGGTACCTGTTCACGGCCTAAAGCTCAGTCCTATCTAGTTTCTACAAGAAGAAACTTATATTTTTTTAAATTCATTTTATTGAAGTTACTTTCTTTGATCATGAACAGCTCATTGCCGGTGTCACGATCGAGTACCTCTAATAAAAGAAAACTGTTTAGCTCGGATAATAAGTCGGAAAAGAAAAAGAGCATGTGAATAAAGATTTCTATTTCTTTTTTTCTTTTTTTTGCAAGGCAGCAATTTGGAATATCTCCGAGGTTTTTGACCTTTGCCAAGTTTATTCGATATGTAACCATTTCTTGGCAATAAGTTAATCAGTTGGATTTATTATCCGAAGGTTAAAGAACTAGCAATAAAAACAATAATAAAAACCAGCTGGAAAAAAAGTGCCACCCGGAAGACGACAATTACGTTTCAGATTGTGTCTTCATTCATGGATTTTGGTTGGTTAAAAGAGCTTATCGCTTCAATTCATTAG